>JAWWEV010000037.1:10861343-10877997 GCA_035583235.1 Hafferia zeledoni | reverse complement strand
GTCCCAGGGGCTTGGGGTGGATCCCAGGGAAAGGCTCTTCCCCCAGAGGGTGGTGGGCACTGCCCAGGCTCCCCAGGGCAGTGGGCCCAGCCCCGAGGCTGCCAGAGCTGCAGGAGTGTTTGGGGGGGATTGTTGGGCTGTCTGTGCAGGGCCAGGGGCTGCATCGATGATCCATGTGGTGCCTTCCAGCTCAGGATATTCCATGATCCTGCTGCAGCACTGCTGGTGCCGCTAAAGGATGGCCAATGACGCCAGCTAGTGGCAGCACTGATTTTTGGGTGCGTGTTTATTAGTTATTTATTTGTTAGGTTGTATATATATTTAAAAAATTATCTGTATACATGTAAATATTTGGTGAGGCTGTGGATAGATAGGTAAGTGCCCCTGGGCAGGGCCACCCTGTCTCCCACAGGAGCTGGCTGTGCCATTGGTGGGTGATGCCACACCATGGCCCTGGAGCTTGTGGTGCCCCAGAGCCCTGTTTTGCCACATGTGTCTCCCACATCACCCCTCACCCATCTGTGCCACCAGCGATTTGCCATCGCAGCGGTGCCAGGTCTGCCCTGCCCCAATGGGGATCCATGGAGGAAGGAACTGCCCCCTGGGCCCTGGGCAGTGTCCTGAGCCCTCCTGTGTGGCTCAGAGTGTGATGGCACGTGGCATCCTTGGCATGAGCAGGCCCTGGGCTTGGTTTGGAGTGTACCCATCCTCTCTCCTGCAGCAGGAGGGTTTGTTCAGCACTAGCAGGGCATCAGCATGGCACCAGTGTGGAATGAGCTTGATGGGGTCCCTCTGGTACACCCCAGTACCTCCCACAGTCTCAGAGCCGACCCCACAGCCAGGGCCAGCACTTCCCAGTGGATGGGGCAGGGTGGCATTAGCAGTGTCATTAATCCAGATGGGCATTTTGCATCCCCACAAGCAGAGCCTAAGCATCCCTTGCTCTTTTCCCTTCCCAAAGCTCCTCTCCCCACCACTTCATCCTGGAATGTGAGCTCCAAATGGGCAGCAGCACGGTGGGGGAGCACCTCAGCTGGATTTCAGCAGCTCTCAGGAGGGAAAACGCTGACCTGAGCAGAATCCCCAGAGCTTCATTGCTCAGACCCATTTTCCCCATATAATTTCTCATCTTGGAGACAAGAGGAGTTGCCAGCATGGAACCAGAGGGGCCTGCCCTGGTGTTTATCCCCACAGGCTGGCACGGAGCCTCCTGCCAACACCCCCAGGGCTGGGGAGCGTGGGGGCACCCCCAGCCAGCCCCTGGAGCCCCCGGAGCGCAGGGTTTAATTACCCATATCGTTATCTCCGCTCGGGTACTTAGGGGTGTTATTAATGGCTGTGGGAGCAGCCAGTGCAGTTCAGGCTGTGCCAAACCACCACAGTCCCCTTTGATGGTGTGCTCCTGCAGCCCTGGGTGAGGAGCCAGCCTGTGGAGGGCTGAGCTGAGGAATGCCACAAGCCAAAGGCTGCCAGGGGCACCCCAGCAGGGTCCCAGCTGCAGCCAAGCCCCTGTTTCAGTGCCAAATTTCAGCACTTGCCTCTGGATCCCCACGGCCAGGACTGGGCACTGACCTCTTACTCCATCCCTCCCATGGGGTCTCTGTCCAGCAGAAGGAAAGGAGGAGAAAGGCTGGTCCAGGGGCTCTCAGCATAAACATGTGGGCTCTGCACCCCACAGGTGATGTGCTGTGGGATGGGAGGGCAGCAGTGGGTCAGAGACACCCCCAAGCCCCATTTGGGGGGCACATGTCTCAGAGTCACTCATTGTCAAGGAGCATCAATCCATCCTGGTTGTCTTTGGGCAGGTTCACCTCCAAGTCCCCTGGCACTGAATCCCACAGCGTGGCCTTGGAAGTGCCAGGCCCTTCATCCCACCCCTCTTCCATCTCAGCCAGGGACTCTCGGAGCAGCAGAGCTGCTCTGTGCCCTGTTCCAAGTGGAGAAAGGCAGTTGTTGGATTTTTTCCATCCCAGATATTATCTTTTACCCTTGGATTCCTGCCATGTGTCCGTGCCATAAAGCAGCACCCCCAACTCCATCCCACTTCTCTGTTTGTCTAACTTTTTGACCCTGGAGAATTGAAATCTATTTTCCTTCCTGTCCTTTTCTTCAAAAACAAAAAGAAAAAAAAAAAAAGCAACACCCAAACCCCAAACCTATATTAACCCGGCTCAATAGGAGGCATTTTCTTGAACTTATTAAAAAATCCAGACTTGTAAATTAATTTGTTCATGTTGTACAATGGCAGTGCAGATGGACTCATTAGCATGCACACAACAAATAATTATAGATGAATTTTTAGCTGGCCTGCTTAATGGGCTTGCTGGGTTAATTATGTCAATGTATAATTACATCAGCCCTGGGAGACATAATGGCACACCCCGCTGAGCAGACACCAGCTAATGATGGTGTAATGCTGACAGAGGGAAGACGGACGGCTCCGGGTGCACCTGCTTACCTGGCACAAACCGCCATTGTGTGTGCCCACCGGCCCTGCCCACCCTGCGGCCTCGGGGCTGGCCCTGCCCGTGGCACCGGGGCTGGCCCTGCCCACGGCCCTGCCCGCCCTGCAGCCTCGGGGCTGGCCCTGCCCGCGGCACCGGGGCTGGCCCTGCTGGCCCTGCAGCCTCGGGGCTGTCAGGGAAGGGCAGGACCCGCGGGTGGGGTGTCCCCGTGGCACCTGGAATGGCAGGATGCAGGGGTGTCCCCATGGTGCCTGGAATGGCAAGACTAAGGGGTATCCCCATGGCACCTGGAAAGGCAGGACACAGGGGTGTCCCCATGGCACCTGGAGTGGCAGGATCCAGGGGTGGGGTGTCCCCATGGTGCCTGGAATGGCAGGATGCAGGGGTATCCCCATGGCACCTGGAAAGGGAAGACCCAGGGCTGGAATGTCCCCAAGGCACCTGCAATGCCAGGACATGAGGATGTCCCCATAACACCTGGAATGGCAGGATGCAGGGATGTCCTCAGGACACCTGGAAAAGCAGGATCCAAGGGTATCCCCTCCACCTGGAATAGCAAGACCAAGGGCTGTGCCCACTGCACCTCAAAAGGCAGGATCCAGGGGTAGGGTGTCCCCATGGCACCTGCAATGGCAAGACTAAGGGGTGTCCCCATGGCACCTGAAAAGGCAGGATGTAGGGATGCCCCCAGGGCACCTGGAAAGGCAGGATGTAGGGATGCCCCCAGGGCACCTGGAAAGGCAGGATGCCCCCAGGGCACCTGGCAGCCCGTGGGTTGTTTTAAGCAGGGTGTGGAGAGCGGCTGCCCCGGGGTGGGTGATGAGGAGGGTGGGCAGCGGGTGCCCGGGTTTATGGTGGGCATCCCTGCCCCTGACGCCGCATGCCCGTCCCGCAGACCCCGCGCCGGTGCTGGAGGCTGCCCGGAGCCTGGAGGACCGGCTGCAGCAGCTGCAGCGCCTCGAGCCCGACCCGCCGGCCCTGCGGGACCTCAGCCGGCCTTGGAAGAAGCACTCGGAGCTTGTCGGCACCAAAGGTACCGCCCCGTCGGCTGAGGGCGGTCCCCAGCTGGGCTCCCCCACGTGCCCCTGAGTGTCCCCTGGCATGCAGGGTGGGTCCCAGGGCCAGGATCCGCCCCTGGCTCGTGGTCCCCAGCGGCCACCGCTGCTGTCCCCTCGACAGCCGAGTGACACGTGTCCCCCCGCAGAGCGCAGAGAGGGGACATCGCCGGCGGCCGAGGACGGCCGAGCGCCGAGCACAGAGACCCCGGCGCAGAGAAATGAGGCAGAGAAGCAAAAGTACGTGAGTGCCAGGCATGGGGTTGGTGTGGGGCACTGCGGGAACACAGAGATGTCTGTCTGTCCGTCCTTCTCCTCCTTCCCTTCACCATCCGGGTTCAGAGCGGTCACAGTCTGCCCAGAAACCTGATACGCGTCTGAGACACTCGCAGTGTCCGCCTGTCTGTCCCCCATCCCATGTGGTTTCGGGGCAGATCCTTCCTGCCATCCCCCTGGGCTTGTCCCTGGCACGGGGCTTTGCTCGGGCAAATGGATTAAACCCAGGTCTCCGGGTGAACCTCATTAAGTGACCTTTTAATTTGGAGGCTCTCGCCTTTCTCGGTGCCTTCATTGTTATTCCTTAACACGCCGCGTCGGGAAACAAATGAGGAGTGTTTAAACCCTAAATTGCAGATCTCTGCGAGTAAGTTCCTGGCAAGTGCAGGCTATAAATAATGCAGAATAACTTTTCCCTGATTGCTTCCCCCTCCTCCAGTTAATTACAGGTGAGGGGTGGGCTGCCATCTGCCCCTGGGAGGCGTTTCAGCCACAGGGCTTGGGGACCGTTTTCAGCTCAAAGTGAATTTTTTTACACCTGGGCAATAAAGTCCTTAACATTGATGAGTAACACGGCTCGAGTATGTCTTGGTATCCAGTGGTGGGGCTTTTCTGGCTTCAGTGAAATGGTGGGGTAGAGGAGGGGATGCAGTGAGGGGTCTCTCTGTGGTTGGCATGGCCATGGTGCCCCTGGCACGTCCCTCATGCCCGTCTCTCACAGGGGCCTGCAGGAAGCACAGGTCACTTTGGCCGCTCGGCTGGGGGAGGCAGAGGAGAAGATCAAAGTGCTCCACGCAGGTAGGGGCAGGCAGGGCAGGGGCCACCAGCCACAGGGGGCCAAGTCCCTGCCCTGTGGCTCACCCTCCTCTTCCTCTTTCAGCACTGAAGGCCACTCAGACGGAGCTGCTGGAGCTGCGGTGTAAATACGACGAGGAAGCCGCGTCCAAGTAAGTTGCCAGCGGTGCCAGGTCGTGCCCAAGGCTGGTCTGAGCCGCCCATGGCAGCCCCGGGACATCCCTGTGATGCTGCTAAATGGCTGGAAGAGCTGAGATCCTGAACAGGATCCTGCAGGAACACCCTCAGTTGTGGGGTCCTTGTCCCTGAACTTGTGCCCGTGCCCTGGGCTGTGTCTGTGGCTCTGCACCCCCTGACTCCTCCTGCTTTCTCCTCACAGGGCAGACGAAGTCGCCATGATCATGACCAACCTTGAAAAAGCCAACCAGGTGAGCTGGGAACTGACTTTCCAGGGGCTGAGCCCAGGTTGCTGCACCCACAGCAGCACCCTGAGCATCTGTGTGGGCTGGATGAACCCAAAAATGGTTGCTGAGCACCAGGATTGGGAATCCCTATAAAGGGAAGCTCAGGTTTCCTTCCCCTTATGAGACTCTCTGCCCCATGTTAGGGGTCACTGGTGTGTTTGTCACCTCCAGCTTCTCCCAGGTGTTCCAGGGTACAACCCACACTGCTCTGATGTTGGATTCTCGTGTAATTATTCCTGGTCTCATCCATTCCTCTGAATTAGTTTTATTTAATTCTGAAAATCCAGGTACAAACAAAGGGACATGGATAATAAAAGAGGCTTAAAAGAGCAATTTCTGTGTAAAATAAAAACAGCCTTTTGGGTGGAACAAGGCAGTGTCCTGGAGGTGACCTGCAGCCAGTGCCCAGGGATTGGGATGGGGAACTTCCTTAGGATGTGGGGGGCTTAAATACACGGCCAGGGGGCTTATGGTGCTGGTGGTGGGAGGAAGATGATGAGGACAGGGACCCCACTCTGCCCTGTGTGGGGTGGCTGAGCCGTGGGTGCCCAGTCTGATGCCCTTTCTGTTCTCCTGCAGCGAGCGGAGGCGGCGCAGAGGGAGGTGGAGAGTTTGCGGGAGCAGCTGGCGGCCGTCAACAGCTCCCTCCGCCTGGCCTGCTGCTCCCCGACGGGCACTGCCGGGGTGAGAGCACCCTCTGGGGCCAGCAGCATCCCCTCGGGGCCAGCAGCATCCCCTTGGGGCCAGCAGCATCCCCTGCAGGGCCAGGAGCATCCCCTTGGGGCCAGCAGCATCCCCTCAGGGCCAGCAGCATCTGTCACAGGCAGGAGCATCTCATTGCTCTCAGGAGGACCCCATCATAGCCAGGAGCACCCAAATGTGTTCAGGAGCACTCACTGTGTTGGGGAGCAAGCCCAAAATGCCCAAGGTGTGTTTCCACCAAGGTGGAACTTGCACCCCAGTAGCACCTCCCCAGCACCCAGATGCACCTGAGAGACCTTTAAGGGCAGAAGAAAAGTCTGTCTCTTCCCAGAGCTCCACCACCTCGTCCCCATCCCACAGGGCTGAGAGTGAGGGTGGCCCTTGTCCCCATGTTGGTAGCCCAGGAGCTGACAGTGTCCCCTCTCCCACCAGGACAAAGTGAACTATGCCATGTGCCCAGGGTCGAGGCTGGAGGCAGCTCTGGCTGCCAAGGACCGGGAGATCCTGCGGCTCCTGAAGGACGTCCAGCACCTCCAGAGCTCTCTGCAGGAGCTGGAGGAGTCCTCTGCCAACCAGATTGCCGAGCTGGAGGGGCAGTTGGCTGCCAAGAATGAAGCCATCGAGGTGTGCCCACGGGGTTGGGGCTTGCCGGGGGTGGGGCCGCGGGTCCGGCCGTGCCGGGTGGGCACCAGGAGCGGCCGTGAGGACTCCCCTCCTCTGCTCCTCTGCAGAAGCTGGAGGAGAAGCTGCAGGCACAGGCAGACTACGAGGAGATCAAAACAGAGCTGAGGTATGGCTTGGGTGGCACCCATGGCTGCCTGCCTGTACCCCGGCTGGCACGGCACCGCCGGCACCCATGGCAGTGCCCCAGCAGCCGTAAGCTTGGCAGCAGCAAAGTGCCATGGCCACGAGTCACGCCTTGTCTCCCTCCCAGCATTCTGAAGGCGATGAAGGTGGCCTCTGCCGGCTGCAGCCTTCCCCAGGCAAGTGCCGCGGCGCGTGCCAACGCGCTGGCCGGGCTGTGCCAGCCCTGCCGCCGGTGCCTCCGCCGCCCGTTCCCATCTCGACTTGGCTCCTTGCAGAGCATATCGAAGGCGGAGGAGGCCCTGCTGCTGGGGAAGGAGGCTTTCTACCCCTCCCAGAAGTACCTGCTGGAGAAGCCCAGCCTGCTGGCCAACACTGGTAGGGTCCCAGTGGGAACATCTCTGGGAATGTGGGGAGTGGGGGCAGATCCTGTGCTGACTGGAGCCAGGGGCAGGGTGGGGAGAGAACAGGGGGTGGCATGTCACCTGGGGAAGCTGTTCTGAGGCAGGAGCTGCTTCCCTGTGGGGCTGTGCCAGGGCTGTGGCCGGGAGGACTCTAGTGTGTCTCCCTCTCTCATTCCTCTCTAGAGGAGGATCACTCTGAAGATGAGTCGGGCAAGGACTCGCTGGGCATGGAGCAGCCATACCCATCCCCTCATCACGCCCCAGCTGATGAACCCGCGTCCCCCACTCCCCTCCCGCCTCTGCCCGGCCCCACCACGGCCCCCGACGGTCCCCGGACTTTCTCAGTGTCTCCCTTCCCTGGGGGCGAGCGGCTCCCAGGGGATGCCAAGGCCCCCCACCTCCCTCTGCCCACCTACAAGAGCGAGAGCACTGCTGGGGGACCACCCTTTCCCTCCTCCTTCTTCGGGGCCAAAAGCACCACCGCGCCCCCCGTCCCCGCGCCCGCCGCCAGCGCTGCCAGCCCGCCCAGCGAGCCCTCCGAGGGCAGCGCCAGCAGCGCCGCCGAGGAGGAGCAGCTGGACACGGCCGAAATCGCCTTCCAGGTGAAGGAGCAGCTGCTGAAGCACAACATTGGGCAGAGGGTGTTCGGGCACTACGTGCTGGGGCTGTCGCAGGGCTCTGTCAGCGAGATCCTGGCGCGGCCCAAGCCCTGGCACAAGCTGACGGTGAAGGGCAAGGAGCCGTTCATCAAGATGAAGCAGTTCCTCTCCGACGAGCAGAACGTGCTGGCCCTGAGGACTATCCAGGTGCGCCAGAGAGGTGAGTGGTTGGGGTGGCCCTGGCCAGCAGGGCCTGCCCTGGGATGCTGGAAGTGGTGCTGTGGGATCCCCTCCCAGTGAAACCCAGTTCACCCCAGTAGCACCACCCTGGAGTGCCCCATGGCATTGCAGGAGTGCCCCATGCCATTGCAGGGGTGCCCCATGCCATTTCAGGGGGGCTCCATGCCATTGCAGGGATGCCCCATGCCATTGCAGGGGGGCTCCATGCCATTTCAGGGGGGCTCCATGCCATTGCAGGGGTACTCTCCAGTCCATAAGCAGGGCAGGGGCGTTGGTCCCACCAGTGGCCCTCCAGGGTTGTCCCTGGTGGGATGGATCCAGCTGCTGGCTGGGATGAGCCCTGGCAAACAGCAGCAATTAACAACAACCCATCGCTGTTGAAGCTGCGTCCCTGGACGTACTTTCCTCATTTATTCTGACAAGTGCCATTTAATTATTCATTAGGCTGTTCTGTGCCGTATGAATCAATGTGCTCGGGAATATTTTGTTAAAATAATGAAGTTTTAGTGCTGTGGGACCTCGGTGGGGTGTTGGCTCTGCCATGGAACGGTGACTCCTGGCTCCAGGGACAACTGGAGCTGCTGGCACTGTCTCAGAGGTGGCAGCTGGTCACTCAGGTCCCCATGATGGCACCAGGACTGGATGATGCATGTCCATGGTCCATGAATCTGCTGGTTCCAGCCTGGAAAACTCCAATTTATCCATTGGATCTGATCCACTATTAAACTTTCACCTTCATGGCCAGGAGGGCACAGTGCCAGTGACGGAGACGTGGTCCCCGTGCCCGTGTCTCTGCTCAGCAGCCTTCACACCAGTGTGCAGTGGGTGCCCTTGGGTGGGATGACCACAGTGGTGGGGGATGCCATGCCCGAGGCAGGAGCTGCCAGCCACAGCTCCAGGGGCCTCCGGTAGCGACTAATCGGGAGTGACACTTGTCTTCAAACCAGCATCCCTAAAAATAACTGAACACGAGGAGCAGTAAATACTTCCTGACATACAAGTGGAGCTTGTAAAACCAGCGCTGGTGACAAAGCTGTTCTCCTGCCTCTTTGATCAGGGAGCATCACGCCGCGGATCAGGACACCAGAGACCGGCTCCGACGACGCCATCAAGAGCATCCTGGAGCAGGCGAAGAAGGAGATCGAGTCGCAGAAGGGAGGTAAGTGCTGGCATGGGGTGGCCCCGGGGTTGGCCAAGCCCTTGGGTGCTGTGTGACTGTGGGTCCCACCCCAAAAATGGGCTTTTGGGGGATGTTCACCCACTGATGCCCACAGGGAATTTTTTGGGCTTTGTGGAAAGAGATAAATACCATGAGGGATGGAAGAGCCCCTGTGCAGCAAAGTTCATGTCTGGGCTTTCAGAAGGTTTGGATGTTCTTTTCCTCCCCCCTGCCCCAAAACAGATGACTGAATGAGGATGCACAATCCATCTGGCACAAGGAATCATTAAAGCAGCTGTGCTCGCAGTCAATTACAAGAAATGAAATACATTAAAACAGGTAGTCTGCTGAGAAAGCAGAATCCCAGAGAATTAAATTAAGATGGGAACAGTGGAAAAACAGACAGGAAAAACAAACATGTTTGTCTATCGTGTCGTTGGTAATGGGATTTATTTTACAACCATCAAGAAATAAGCTGTCTTTGAGTTGGGGTGGTGAAGCTTTGTGGGTCCTGCTGGTCCTGCTCTGCGCCAGCACCCAAACCAGACTGGGATAAATCCCTTTTCCTGCTGCTCCTCAGGGCTGCCCTCACCCTTTTGCTCCACAGGGGAACCCAAAACGCCGTCGGGAGCGCAGGCAGTGGCCAATGGGGCGGGCGGCAGCAGCTCGGAGGACGCCATCAAGAGCATCCTGGAGCAGGCGCGGCGGGAGATGCAGGCGCAGCAACAGGCGCTGCTGGATGTGGAGTCGGGGGGCAGCGGGCGCCCCACGGACCCCGTGCCCGCCGAGCGTGCCACGCTGGCCACCGTCAGCCAGAACGTCACCCCCGCCCACGTGAAGCAGGAGGAGGGGAGCGGGGCCAGCCCTGGCCCCCCACAGACCCCCCTGGCCGTGCTCTCTCCCGCCGCCTTCGTCCAGAGCATCATCCGCAAGGTGAAGTCGGAGATCGGCGACGCCGGGTCCTACTTTGACCAGCACTGGGCGTCGGAGCGGAGCCTGCTCAGCCGGCCCTACACCTCCGTGTCGCCTTCGCTCTCCTCCTCCTCCTCGAGCTACTCCAGCATGGCCAACGGCCGGGCTTGGCCACGGGGCGAGCCCAGCGAGGGTGGCACCAACGAGGACGAGCTGCCGCCGGCAGACGAGGAGCCGCACCGGCTGTCGGAGATGAAGGCGGAGGGAGTGGGCGCCGAGCCGGCGGCCGGTGGGCGTCTCTCCTACTACCCCACGTACGTGCCGCGCACCCTGAAGCCCACCGTGCCCCCGCTGACGCCAGAGCAGTACGAGATGTACATGTACAGGGAGGTGGACACGCTGGAGCTGACCCGGCAAGTCAAGGAGAAGTTGGCCAAGAATGGCATCTGCCAGAGGATCTTTGGGGAGAAGGTACCAGCCTGGAGAGGTGGGGGGTCTGGGGTCCTCTCCACAACCCAGAGCCCAGGGCTCCTTTCAGGGTTCTGCTTCTCCCTGCTGGGTTTCCCCTTGAAGAATGCTGAGTCCTCGGGGTCAAATCCCACCCCAAATGATCTCCCAGTGGCCACCACTACTGGTTGGTGGCATTTCCCACCAGGAATACCCTGTCCCCTGTGCAGAGCCCTGCTGGGACCATCCTGCCAGCCCACTGGGTATCTCTCCGTCAACATCTGTGGCTGGGGGCAGGGGATCCAGATGTGCCATGGGGCAGCGAGTGGCAGTGGGTGGCAGGGGGTGACAGCCTGATTCCTCTGCCTTTATGAGAGGATGGAGAGCAGGCAGCGTCGCAGTGTGGGGAGGAGTTCAGCCCACCTTTGGTGGTGACACATCTGTGGTGCCCTAGGTGCTGGGACTGTCCCAGGGCAGTGTGAGTGACATGCTGTCCCGGCCCAAGCCATGGAGCAAGCTGACCCAGAAGGGGCGGGAGCCCTTCATCCGCATGCAGCTCTGGCTGACCGACCAGCTGGGCCAGGGCATCAGCCAGCAGCCCACGCCATCCCAGGGTAAGTGACACCGCTGTCCCCCCAGTGCCCGTGTGCCATCAGTGTCCTCTTGTGCCATCACTGTCCCCACTTCTGTGCCCAACCCCGCATCCCAGGGCAGGGTTTGTCCTGCTCCCACCCCAGCTCCGGGAAGAGCCGTCCCTGTGTCCACACCCTGACCCTGGGAATCCTCTTTCATCCCCAACCTCCTTAATTTAAGACGTGTTAAATTTAAAACAAAAACAGCAGAAGCCACATCAAAAACTTTTGGCTTTGTGCCTGGCATAAAACACCAAGGAATATTTTTATATTAGTGGCGTTCTTTTTAATTATTCCGCTGGCACCTCCTGCTTTGATGTAACCACTGGAGAGGGAGGGCAGAGGCACAGGCACACCCCAAAAAAGCCTTCCTGCCCCTGCTGATCCCTGTGCTGTCTCCTCGTGCAGTCCCCTGTCCCCGGTCCCTGTGCTGTCTCTCCTGCCATCCCCCTGTCCCCGGTCCCTGTGCTGTCTCCTCCTGCCATCCCCCTGACCCTTGTCCCCACTGTCTCACAGCCAGCCCAGTGGAGCCCCAGCCGTCCCCCTCACCGCCCCCCAGCCCCACCGAGCACGACAAGGGCTGCCAGGAGCCCCTCACCCTGTCCCTGGAGAGCAGCAAGGAAAACCAGCAACCCGAGAGCCGGTCAACACCCACGCTGGGTGGGAAGATACATCCCAACAACCAGGGACCCATGGGCATCCAGGAGATTGTCGCCATGTCCCCCGAGCTGGACACCTACTCCATCACCAAGAAGGTCAAGGAGGTCTTGACGGACAACAATTTAGGTGTGGACCCTCTCTCCTTGTGGGTTTTTGGGGGCTGCTGGTGAGGCTGTGTGGATCCAGCTCCCCAGTTCCCATAGGTGCAGGCCCCCCATGGTTGGCTCAGGGGAATGCTGGAGGGATGCTGGATGAGAAGTGGGATGCACCCGCTCCACGGGGACATTGCAGCACCCACCCCGCTGCTCTACCCCCTCTAACCACCTCTGCTTCTCCTCTGCCAGGCCAGCGGCTGTTTGGGGAGAGCATCCTGGGCCTGACGCAGGGCTCGGTGTCCGATCTCCTCTCCAGGCCCAAGCCGTGGCACAAGCTGAGCCTGAAGGGGAGGGAGCCCTTCGTCCGGATGCAGCTCTGGCTCAACGACCCCCACAACGTGGAGAAGCTGCGTGACATGAAGAAGCTGGAGAAGAAGGGTGAGGGTGGGGGTGGCACAGCCTCCCTGGAGTGGGGGTGCTGGCAGGGTGGGGGGCCCGGGCTGGGGGGCGAGCGGCGCGCAGCTGGGTGTCCTCTCCCGCAGCGTACCTGAAGCGCCGGTACGGGCTGATGAGCGCCGGCTCGGACAGTGAGTCCCCCAGCGCCCGCTCCGAGTGTGCCAGCCCCAGCGTGCCACCACAGGACCTCAGCCTCCTCCAGATCAAGAAGCCACGGGTGGTGCTGGCCCCGGAGGAGAAGGAAGCCCTAAAGAAAGCCTACCAGCTGGAGCCCTACCCCTCCCAGCAGACCATCGAGCTGCTCTCCTTCCAGCTCAACCTGAAGACCAACACTGTCATCAACTGGTTCCACAACTACAGGTACAGCACTCCTGGGCTTCGGTCATCTAACGGTGTTGTGCCACCAAGGTGGTGTCTCTGCTCCTCTTCCAGCCTTCCCAGCCCCTCTTCCCTAGATGGGAGGTGTGAGTGACCCACACGTGGTCACTGGAGGTCCACAGGTGGGGGATTGCAGCCAGAATGCTGCGTGTGCCCTGGCTGGTGGGTGCTCAAGAGCTTTGACCACCTTGAGTCATGTTGAGAATCTAAAGAGGTTTCCATGCTCATGTCCACTTGCTCACGCCAGAGTGGGAGCTCCACAGTGGGTGGGGGAAAGCCTTATGGGGGCTTCTGGAGCACAGAGTCCATCCCCACAGCAGCTGGTCCTGGGGAGAAGCTCAGGCTTCACCCATAGGCGGTACTGTAGGTCCCATTTTTCTGGCTGGGGATGCTCTTTCAAGACATGCCGTGCCTGGGACACGGTGGATGTTGCCGACTCTCCACGGTTGTGTCCTGGCAGGTCACGGATGCGCCGGGAGATGCTGGTGGAGGGCGCGCAGGACAACGACACGGACCCAGAGCAGAGCGGTGGGCCGGCCATGCCCGGGCGCCGGGGCCCCCACAGCCCCGACTCGGACGCCGAGGATCACAAACCCGCATTGGTGGGGGGCGAGCCCCCCTGTGCGGCTGTGCCCGTGAAGGTGAAGGAGGAGCAGGGGGACACGGGCGGCTGGAGCCGCCGGCGGGACTCGCACAGCCCGGTCGGGGCGGCCGAGGGCACCGGACCACCCCAGGAGGAGCGGGGGGCAGCCCCCCATGCCGCCACCCCCAACACCGGCAGCCTCCCGCGGAGGGGAGGCCGCGCCGGTGCCGCCACCGGGGGACCGCCAGCACCGCCGCCACCACACCCCGACAGCTCCCAGTCCTCCGCAGGGTCATCCCGCTGCAGCTTGGAGGTCTCCCCAACCTCTCCCTCGGCGGCTTCCTCGCCTGGTCTCACCGGCTCAGCCTCACCGGGACCATCCTCAGCCGGGCCGGTCTCACCGGCGCTTCCGCCAGCTCCCGGCCCCCGGCTCAGCACCAGCGTCCAGCGGCGCCACGAGAAGATGGCCAACCTCAACAACATCATCCACCGCCTGGAGCGAGCTGCCAACCGGGAGGAGGCCCTCGAGTGGGAGTTCTGAGCCCCCCACCGCCCTAAATATATATATACACACCCACATATATATATATATATTTTGATAAATGCAGCGTGCACCGAGAGGCGACGCCGGCGCCACGGAGGGGAGCGCCCCTGGGAAAGGGGGGACACCCCACACACACACACTATGAAGCCACCCCCTGGCTTTGTTTTAAATGTGAAAAACTGGGAACGATTTTAGAAAAGAAAAACAAACAAAAAAATATTTATAGACCTCTTTTAGATATTTTAATAAAAGGATACTTTGGAATTTATTAACAGCTTAAGCTGCTTTGATATTAAAGATAGCTATAAAATCAAGATGATGTAGCAGTCGTGTCATTAAATGTACACTGAAGTCTTGTAGTTTGCCACTGGATGAGATTAAAAATAAATGAAAAAAAAAATCAACCCACAGGAAAAAAAAAAAAAGACTTTTTGAGCAAAGCCATCAAGAAGCACTATGAGACTGACCAAATTGAAGAAACTTTTGCAGTTTCCACCCCTGTCTGTAAGACACTGCATCACTTCTGCCCCAGCCAGAGACTGCCTCCTAGTCCCTGAAGACTCTAAAGCGTCCCCCCGACCATCGAGTATGTATTTAGTTCTGGTGGTTTATGTTTTCGGAAGCCTTTGTAACCCAGAGTGTCCCGTGCGGTTGTGTATGTTGTAGAGGTGTCTGCAATAGCCGTCTGGAACGAGATGTAACATGGTCCCCACGCCGGCCCTGCCGCTGCCTCCAGCCGGAGGGAAGAGAGGAAACGGGGCAAGAGCAAAGCAGGCAACCTGGGCTTGGCATCTGGGGAAGAGGTACCTGGGTGTGTACACAGGGGATGGCACCGGCTCACTGGGGATGGGCACCCATCCCATCCTGGTTCCGTTGTCTGTTTGGGAGAGGAAAAGAGGTGAAGCCTCCAAATTTTGCCCCTGTAGCAGCAGTGCTTGGGGCAAGCACCCAAAATTCATGAGCCCTGCTCGGGGCTGCTCCAGCCTCACAGCCAGCTCTGGTGGCTGCAGCACTTCCTTAAGGGAGAGGCCCAGCCAGGAGGAGCATCCCCTTCCTGCAGCCGTGTGCCCAGGTGGTGGCTGTCGGTGGTGCCAGGATGTCACACCTGCCTGATCTGGTCAAGCTCAGCCTTGAATTGGGCAAAGCACCATCCAGCTTTGGCTTTCCAGGGCTGATCGTGTGCAGGATCAGCTCAGCGGTGGCACCATCCCAGCGTGCTCCTGGTCCCCTCCCCGATCCCACCACCTCTGCTGGTGGAATGCCTTTAAAATGACACAGAGTGGCCTGTGCTGGGCTGCCCTGCCCTGTCCCCTGCCATCACCCACCAAGGCCACCAGGAGGGCCCCTGCCAGGCTCCCAGGCTATGCACTGACTGATTTTCCACTGTAGACATTTGTATCAGAGTAGAAGGTATTTTTATATTTGGGTGGTAGTGGATGAGCAAAGCTGAAGGTGCCTCAGCGAGGGCACAGCTCTCCTTGCCCACCTGCCCTGCCCCAGTGAGCCCCAGCGTGCCCACAGCCACTCTTTTCTCTGCCACCACGCTGGGGGAGGTTGAGGTGCAACCACTGACTGCCTTCTCCATTGTGTGCTGGTGGGAGCTTCAGCAGAAGGGGATTTGAGGAAGCCCTTAGGATAGTCCTGAACATGCCAATCCTGTGGTACGAAAGCCAGCGGGACACACCGGTCACGTTTTTGTTATAGGCTCATGTTCTGTACTTCAAAAGTTTCTATGAGATCGATGAACTTTGTTTAACAATTTTGGAAGGAACAAGTTCTGTAAAGAGCCACTAAATACAGAAGTTGGATACGACTCTGGCCTTGGGGTGTGTTTTGTCCGGGGGTGGTGGGATGGGAGCTCCTCTCACCTTCACCCAGTGCCTGGTGTTGGCACCCTTGGAAGCTGCAGCTTTGCTTTGGGGTTGTGGCAAGAGCTGTCCTTGCCATAAACATATCCCAGTTATTTGGAGGTGTTAAAAAGAGGGTGTCAAATGGGGTTAGTCGAGCTCAGGGTGCAATCCTGCCCCATGGAATTCCTGTGCTCCTCCCTGCTGCAGGTTTGCACCAGCCCCTGGGGTAGCACAGCGTCCTCCAGCTGAGTTTCAGCTCAGTGTGTCATAAAATCATATCATGGAATGGTTTGAGTTGGAAGGGACCTTCAAGCCCATCTCATTCCAACCCCCTGCCATAGGCAGGGATACCTTCCACTAGACCAGGTTGCCCAAAGCCTATCCAACCTGGCACTGCCAATGGCACCACACCCCAGCACGGCTCTTCTTCAGAGCCAGCCATGGCCAGGCAAGCTGGCAGCTCCGACACGAGGCAGGGCCATTTGTGTCTGAGGAATTAATAAATCCATATGTTGCATATCTGTTTAAGCTTGTTTGATAACATGGTGGGAAGGACTTATTTTTAATGACTATCTGAACGTCTGGAGAAGCTGGGACAGCTGCCATGGAAACTGGAATCTTCCCCTGCCACAAAGGAGGGGGCCATGTTAACCATCTGGGGGCTGTGGGTGCAGCTGCACCCTGGCTGCCCTTGGCACTGCTCCAAATGCCAAAACACAGAGCTGGGTGCCGTGCCCTGCCAGGAGGGCTCCACACTCTGCAGGGCTCTTGTATGCAGGTGACCCTGGCTGGTTTCATGCCTCAGTTTCCCCAAGAGGTGGTCCCCAACCTCTGCAAGACCCTGAGTTAGCATGAAGCTGGAGTTGTTCATGCAGTCATGGGTGTCGTGGGCAGGGACAGGGGGATGTGTTGGCTGCTTTGATAAGGGCAGAGTCCTCAGTTCCTGTGTAGCACCAACACCAGTCCCAGCAAGGGACAGATATTTTGTCCCTGGTTAAGACCTGTCCCTGCCATGGGACCACCTGGCACTGGGTGTCCTGATGTTCTCAGGGTGGCACCATCCCATCCCATCTCATCCCATCCCATCCCATCCCATCCCATCCCATCCCATCCCATCCCATCCCATCCCATCCC
>JAWWEV010000037.1:10845970-10861243 GCA_035583235.1 Hafferia zeledoni | reverse complement strand
CCATCCCATCCCATCCCATCCCATCCCATCCCATCCCATCCCATCCCCTCCCATCCCATCCCATCCCATCCCATCCCCATTCCCCATCCCATCCCTCCAGGCAGGTGTGGAGCTCCAGGACACTACAAGACCCTGGTGCTGACCATGTCACCCCCTGGGTGATACAGACCTTGATCAGCCCCATGGTGAGGACAGGAGGGGAATTAAAACAGAGGATTAATTCCCACCTGGACCCTCCTCCTTAGGGTCTTAAAGGCACAAACAAGAACTAGGGCCAGCAGGGAATTTCTGGAACAACTTTTATTGTAGCAAAATCCTGTGCCTGTCCCAGGGGGGCAAAGGGAGCTGGAGCCACCCAGCCCAAAGCTGGGGCACCCTGACTGCTCCCCCCTGACCCAGGGTGGGTTACCTCACCTCCTGGCTATCTGGTGGGGAAGTAAGGGAGAAACAGTGGCATGAGACACCAGCTTTGCTCTGCTTTGGCACATGAATCATTCCTCACGCTCTGCTGCTGACACAGACATTCCCATGTGCCACCGTGAGCGATGCTTCCCCTTAGTGAGCTGGCACGGGGACGATGTGCTGTCCCAGAACATCCCCCACAGGGCAGTGCCCACAGCTGCTGCCTTCCCCTGGGGTCTGCCCCCCCTGAATTCAGCACCAGGCAGCAGTGGCCCATGTGTAATGGCCAGGGCAGGGTGGCAGCAGCCCCCGGGCAGCCGGGGCGGGCGGTGCTGCCACTGCTGCTAAGGAAGGGCTGTGCTCACTGATATTTTCATCTCAAACCACATCCTGCTGGAGCAGAGGGATCTGGTGGAGCTTGGCCGACCTCAGCCCTGTGCTGGGCTGGGAGAGGAAGTTGGTAGCAGGCTCTCCAGCTGTGAAACACCCACACAGGCACTCAGGCAGGCCAGATCCCATCAAAATCCTCCTCCAGAGGTATTGTCCGTGCATGATCCCGTAACAAGAGCATCAGGAGGCCCCACCAGACCCAGAGCAGTGGTCAGTTCCCAGGAGGCCTCAGTCAGGGGGTGGTTCACAGCTTGCTTGTGTTGAGTGGACCACCCTGCAGTCACATCCAGGCATGGCTGGAGGGTGCAGCCCTGTGGGGAGCACCCACTTCCTGGCACGAGATGCCCATTTCACCATCATGGAGCAGCGCTGGTGCTCTTGGTGTTGGGTCCTCATTGGCACCATCAGCAGACGTCCCATCACCACCACGGACAGGGCTGCACATCCCAGGGCGAGGAGGGGACCGAGGACCTCCACCTCTCCCTGCCACGTGTCCTGGTGGGTTCCCAATGCTCGGCCGCACTCAGGGCCGGGGGTCGCGCCGCTTCTCCAGCCAGTCCTGCCTCAGCCGGGCCATGTCGCGGCTGTACCGCTCGTGGAGGCGGCAGAAGGTGGACGGGCTCTCTGCCACGGCCTCGCTGTCCGACACCCGCCTGCGCGGCGGCAGCGGCGGCGGCCGCGGGCTGTCCTCGTCCCCGTGCCCCGGGCAGCCAGAGGGGTCTGCCGGCCGCTCCGCTCCCAGCACGTTGTCCCACACGGCGCAGCCGTTCTCCTTGGGCAGGCTGGCGGGCAGAGCCGGCAGCCGCTCCGGCGACCGCTCCAGCCCCGAGGGCTTCGGCTTCCAGGAGCTGGGAGAGTCCCGGGAGCCCCCACATCCCCTGGCCAGCCCCCTGCGCATCTCCTCCAGCTGCTTCTCCAGCTCCCGCACCACCAGCCGCATGTAGTCGAAGCTGGCTCGGGAGAGCGACTTCACCCACGACTCCATGGCCGCCTGGCTCTCTGCCGCCAGCACGTAGGTGCGGGATTTGGTGCCGCCGAAGCGGATGGCGAAGGCGAAACCCTCGGCTGAGTCGCAGAGCTCCACGTTGCAGCCCTCGAGCACGATGACACCCACCGGCTCGCGGCTCTCCCGCTCCTCGAAGTAGAAGAGCATGTTGCCCTTGAGCACGAACCAGCGGCGATGATACGCCGTGTGCCGCTCGCCGCGCTTGTAGAGGAAGCCGGAGTTGTCGGCCGGGGAGTCGCAGGTGGCATAGAAGGCCAAGCTCCGCTCGTTCAGCTTCATGGCTGCGCACCCTGCGGGGACAGAGGGTGCTCAGCGGGGACAGAGGGTGCTCAGCGCCCGCCGCACGCGGCCACGGCTGCACCTTCACTGCCTGCCGATAAAGCATCGGCTTTTTGTCGCCGGTGGCGCCGGCCCTGGCGCCCAGGAAATGGGAGGTGGTGAATAAACAACCCTGGGAGGGTTGGGATAACACCGCGCCCAGCCAAGGTGCTGCGTCCAGCGAGCGCTGGGTGGGTTGGGGCTCTTTGGGGCCGGCTGGGGAGGAGGTTTCTCGCCCCAGTAGAGCGTTTTCCCGCGGAGGAGCCCCAGGCAGGGCTTGTGGCGGTGCCCCACATCACCTGGCCAGGTGACCTTCCCGTGCTCGCCGTGTCGCGCCGCTCCTCCCACGCCGCGCAGGGAGGGCTCTGGCAGGCGCCGCGGGTCCGGCTGCCGCTCCGCACAGCCGTGCCCATCACCCCTGTCACCCGGGCGAGGCCACCGCTACCCTTGTGCCCTGATCGCTGGTGGCCTCGCCGTGCCAGGCTTTCCACCCACCTGGGACTCCTCTACCTCGGGACTCCGGCGGTCACAGCATCGGCGAGGCGCGGGCGGCCGTGGCGGCTGGGACAGCGCTGGCTGCGGGCTCGGACGGTCTAAGGGGGCTTTGGGGACCCGCTCCCGCTCGGTCACCTTTGTCCTCGGCTCCCGCCGGCCCGGCCCGGCCCGGCCCGGCCCTCGGGCGGAGCGCGGCTCCCTCCCGCCTCCGCCACCGCCCATCACCGCGGCCCCAGCAGGGAGGAGGAGCTGGAAAACGGCTCCGGAGCTCGGCCCCGGCGCTGGGAGCTCCTGGCTCTGCCCAAAGCCCTCGGCCCGTCACAGCTCGGGCAGCGAGCACCGGAGGGGGAGAGATGGGGGAATGCGGGAACAGGGGGGGCACGGATCGAGGAGTGCGGGGGGATATGCACATCAGGGATGTGTGCATGGATATACACATAGATGGACACGGGGATGGACACAGGGATGGACACGGGGATGGACACAGGGATGGACACAGGGATGGACACGGGGATGGACACGGGGATGGACACGGGGATGGACACAGGGATGGACAAAGGGATGGACACGGGGATGGACATGGGGATGGACACGGGGATGGACACGTGGGCTCACTCCACGGGGAGGAAGCCCAGGAATTTGGTGCTGAAAGTGGCTGCACAACATTGAATTTTTGATTAGATTTTGGGGGCAAAGAGTTGGAATCCCGGGAGCATCTGGCAGGGAATGGGCAGAGGTCGGTGGCTGAGGTGGATGATATAAACCCCACAAGGAGGACTGGAGGTTAAGGCAGCAGGGCAAAGTCTGTGTAGGTGGGAGATGCTGCAGGGGCCCAGGCTGTGCTGAGCTTCCAGCCACATCCTTGGGAAAGGCTGGGCCAAAACCAAGTGAGGGGGCCTTGATGAAGAGGGATGGAAGGAGCTGAGTGGCCTGGATGTGTCCCCAGGGGCAGGGGACAGCTGGCACAAGGAGCAGGGGGTGATGAGCCATTAGCTGGGCACTGGAGCTGCCGGGTGTTGTGCAGCTGTGTGGGCAGAGTCCACAGCCCCTGACTCCATCCTGCCCAGGGAGGTGCACTGTGTGCAGGTCCCTGTCCCAGAAATCCTGTCATTGGTGACCCCTGCCACAGGTTGTGGTCCTTCCCACTGCCCCCACCTTCCTGCACAGCTGCCCAGGGCTTTGCAAGCTTTTGCTTGTGTCAGAGGTTTTCAGTTCACCGAGGGGTTTCCCTGTAACCTGCAGACTTTCACTTTCAGGCTATAAAAAGGGATTTAAACCAGCACTAAAACCATCTGGGCTTTATCTTCCCTCCAGAGCAGAGTAGCTCTGTTCAAGGTCACTGGTGGGAAGTCTCAGGTCTCTGCACCACTTATCTCCCTGCCTTGCTGAGAGATGCCTTTCATGGAGTGAGATTAGAAGGGGAAGGACCATGGGGAGAAGCAATATCTCTATTACAGCAGCTGGGGTAATTGGAAAAAGACAACGGTGCTCCCAGCTCTAATTTTCTTTCCTGGGACTCCAAAACCACATTTACTTCTTGCAGTCCCACCAGCCATTTCAGCAGAGGTCGTTCCTCCTCCACAGCTGCTTCCCAGAGAGCCCTGTGGAAGCTGCTTTGGAGAATTGCCCTAATTCCTCAAAAACCACCACCAAAATTCCCCTCTGGGTTCCTGCTTCCCGTTGAGTCTCCCTTGGGACAGTCTCATACTGCTGCTCAAGCTCCAGCACTTCCCCTTCCCAGCAGCTCCATATTTTCCCTGTTGTCCCTCAGCGTTCCCCCAGCAAGGAGCCCAGAGCCTTCTCCTCACTTTCCCCTGCCAAGTCTTGATGGGAAAGACAGGAAACTGAATTCCCGGGCTGACCTTACCCAAGGGCAGGGAAAGAAGAGGAGAAAAGAGTTGGAAAGGAGGCAAGGGGGTGCCAGGGGCCTTTTTGAACATGGGGTACCCTTGGCCTGCACCTCCTGCTGCTCCCATGACCAGTGACTCGGTGCAGTGGTGGGTGCAGGACAGCTCAGCGAGGTGAGTGGGAGCTCTGAGTCACCCCCAGAGCAGGGAAGCTTTGGGAGATGGGAATCTTGGGGAGCTGGGGGTGCCAAGGGGCTGCTGGATTCCCGGTGCTGTGCTGTGCCCGGCTGGCACACGGCAGAGAAGGGTGTGGGTCTCCATCACCACGGGCAGGAAGGGGTGCCCAGAGCCCCCAGATGGACCCCAAGCGGGTTCAAGGCAGACAAGTCGTGACTGTCACAGAAAGGTGGGCGTGGGGCTGGTGTGACACTCCCCGGCGCGTTCCGGGGTGCGGGCACCCTGTCCCGCTCCGTCCCCACGCGGGATCCCCCGTCCCACGCAGTCTCCAGCCTGGCGGGCGGGGATCGGGGTTCGCTGCCCCCGGACCCACTCGGGCCAGGAGGAACAGGGCAGGGCAGGGCCCGAGGTGGCGGCTGCAGCGCCGGGAAGGGCCGGGAGAGGGCGGCGGGAGCTCGGCCACGGCGGCGGGAGCGCTGCGGGGCTCGGCGGGGCGAGCCAGACTCGGGACATCCCTCCATCACCCCCATCACCTCCCCTCGCCACTTCCATCGCCACCCTGATCACCATCCCCACCACCCAACCCCATCAGCGCCCCTCAATCACCGTCCCATTGCCACCTCCATCCCCACCCAGCACCCTGAACGGGCACATAAAAGCCGGGCAAAGATTTTGGGAGGCATCGCCAGCTCAGCACAAACACCCATAGCCTGGCATTTCCAGATGTCGCCCCTGCAGGCAGGGTGAGGGGACCCTCATCTCCCAGTGGGATGGCAGAGATCAGGCTCAGCCCATCACACCCACCCCATCACCACCCAGCCCTCTGAAGGGGCACATCAAAGCCAGGCTAAGATTTTGGGGGGCATTGCCAGCTCAGCAGGGGCACTCATGGCCAAGCATTTCCAGATGTCACCCCCAGAGCGCCTGTGGGCAGTTTGGGAGGGGACACCCGTCTCTTTGTGGGGTGGCAGAGGTCACCTGGAAGCCATCACATCTCACCTGGGGAAATGCAGATGTGCCACTTGCAAACCACCCCCGAAAACGGAACGAGCCAGAGCACAGGAATTAAACAGGGAAGTGGGAAGGGCTGTTGGAAGCCGAAAAAGGGTTGACAGGAGAAGGAAGCAGCGATGGTTAAAGCTGAGAGCAGTGCCGAGCGGAGGGGAAGCAGCAGCGTGTGTGTGTGTGCACAGGGGCATCTGTGCAGCTCCACATGCACAAACAGAAAAAGCAGAAGTCGGGGCAGTGAATTAGCAGTTGGGGACTGTAGAAAATCCATACAGGAAGCAAAACGAAAGAGAAATCTCAGGCCGCTGGGGCTGAGGACGCTGAGAGGGCGCTTCTGGCACAGATGAAGTTGATAAGGGAAAGTGCCAGCGCTGGGAGCTGGGTCAGCCGCCCGCGGGCAGGAGGGCAGGCACCCTCACCCACCCCCGCCCGCCGCTCCCCCGGCCTCAGGGAAACAGCCAGAAGGTGCAATTATGCAGAAAGCAACGGCAGGAGGAATTAAAAAGCAGCTTTTAAGGTAAGATTTTATCTTGTCAGCTACTCCCAGCCGCTTCCCTGTGGGGTTTGGGAAGGGCTGGTTGATGCAGAGTTGCCTGGATCCCTGGAGAGGGAGATGCCCAAGGGTTTAGTGGAGTTATGGCTCAAATCTGCTCCGGGGGGCTTGGTGAGGCTGGAGGGGGCAGCAGGGCTGTGTCCGTACTGGCTGTGGCCCAGGGCTGGCACAACATCTGCAGGGAGTTCCCACTTCAGTCTTTTCCTCGTTGGAAGGAGATGGATTGGGAATGGATTGGGGTGAACAACTGAGGTGTGTTTTAAAGCATCACTGGGGATGGACCCACCGGGGGTGGCACCAGAGCTTCTTCACAAGCAGCTCAGTGTGCCCCACCTGCTCTCCAAGGGCATATTCCCACAGTTTCCACCTTCCCAACACCCACAAAGCCGTTGTGGGGGGTCAGTAAAATCCCAGCTGCGACATCCCTGGGTTTCCCTGACCTGGTGTGAGTGGCACCTGTGTGGGGATCTGTGGGGCAAGGAGAGCTCTGTCCCTGGCACTGCTGCCATTCCTGGAGGACGAGGCCCCGGTGGAGCTCTTGGAACCCCTGGTGACACAGGTGGGAGCTGTACACGGGCCAGACATGATGTACAGACCACAATCCAGCCCTTTCCTGGAAGAAGGTGCAGTGCAAGTTTATTTTCCTCCCTTTTCCCATGGCAGAGTTGGCAGCTGCAGCTCTGCCGTGGGGCCTCTGCTCCCCTGGGACCAGATGGCACCAGGATGGCACCAGGATGGCCGAGTCTGACCCGTGTACACCCACACCAGTTCCCAGCCCTGCCTGGGACCAAAGGGACACTGTGACCACCCGGTCACAAACAAAGCCCTCGCCCACGGTGTGGGTCAGCTGTGGGTCCTGTGTCCCGACCCGCTCTGGCTGGATGTGGGCAGTGCCCCGCGGTGCCCTTCTCCACAGGATAATTTGGAAAATTATGAGAAATGGGCTTTGAGACGGCGCCTGGCCCACTGCAGCCACCGCAGAGGTCCCCTGGGTGCCCTGGGGAGGGAGGGCATGTCTGGGCAGGAACAGGAAAACGGGGTGTTTCCAAGCCCGCAGCCCTGCCGAGCCCCCGAGAGACGCCGCGCCCGGGCTCCCTCGCGCCTCGGGGCACCCGGGAGAGGCGGACACCCCCAAAGCCACAGAGAGAAAACATTTCAAAAGTTATAAAAACTAATGTAGATACATATAAATGAAAAATAAATCCACTCCGGGAGCGCGGCCGGGCTGTTTGTGCCGCTGCCTCCGCGGGCGCGGATGCGATAAGATAAAGGCAGCGGAGGGAGGGGCGGTGCGGGCCGAGCGCACCCGCGGACGGACAGGCGGACGGACACACGGACAGGCGGACGGACACACGGACAGGCGGACGGACACACGGACAGGCAGACACAGGGACGGACGGACGGACGGGGCGGCCCCTCCGCTCCGCCCCCGCGCAGCCTCCGCCCCCGGCCGCGCCGCTCCGCTTTACATAACCCGTGCGGGGCCGGGGTCCGCGCCCCGCGCCTCCGCCCGGCGGAAATGCGGAGCCGCCTGCCCCGGTTTCCTGCCTGAGCGGAGCCGAGCCGTGCCGAGCCCAGCCGTGCCGAGCCGCCCGCCCCGTCCCGCCCGCCCCGTCCCGGGCGCTCCGCCGTTCCACCATGGGCGAGCGGCAGCCGGACGCCTTCTCGTGCAGGTAACCGTGGGACGGGACGGGCTGGGACGGGACGGGCTGGGCTGGGCTGGACCGGGACGGGCCGCCCCGGGAAGCGGCCGCTGCAAAGCGAAAGTAGCAGCGAGGGGAGGCAGCGCGGCCGCTTCTCCGGCACAGCCTGCGGAGCCATCCCGGCAGCCCCGGGCTGGGTCCTCTCACCCTGGGAACTCCACTGCCCCGTCCCGGGGTTGTGATTCCCCTCCCCTGCCAGTCCCCAGCCCTTTGGTACCCCCTCCCTCACCTTCCGCACCCGAATTTCTGCTGGGACCACCCTTATCCCTGCCCTTTGCTCGGGCTCGCTCTCTCCAGGCGCTGCGCTCACCCTCGGGGCCCCCTGGCCTCCCAGCCCCCGTTTTCCCCGTGGGCACTGCCTGTTCTGGGGCTCTGTTCCTCTGTGGGCACCCCAGTTGTGGGAACTCCCATCTTTCTGGCACCACATTACCCCAGAGCCCCCTCGTTTCTGGAGTCCCTCGAGGTCCCCCATTTCCCACCATCCCCGGCCTGGGGAGCTGTGAACGGGGGTGCAGCTTGCAGGGACCCAGCCCTGCCATCCCCTCCGCCTCTGCCCAGACCCCCACAGCCCCTGCCATGGGGGTGACCCCTCCTGGAGGGCACAGGACCCCGTGGGGCGATGCCCACCTGCCCCGGCCTCCATTGCGGGGTGTGCCCTGCGCGAGGGGGCCATGCCTTGCCTGCACAGCTGCCCCCTGTGCCCACCGCGAGTGCCAAGCGGAGGTGCCACCTGGAGCCTGCCAAGAGGCTCCTCTGACTTTCTGCTCCCTGCAGACTTTGTTGGCTCCCTGGCTTGGCAGGCGCGGGCGCTCGGAGCACGAGGCCGATGCCCCAGCGGTCAAGCATCCCTGCGGCCTGTCCTGCCCGCCTGCCCGGCCCTGCCCGTGCCAAGCCCCACCAGGGTCACCCGCAGAGAGCCCGGCCCCGCTGGCTCCGACATGGCAATAACACGGTCATTGCTGCCCGGGCGGGGATTTACTGTCAAGGAAACCGGGATGACTTGTCAAGCTGCGATTTCGATATTGTTGTTGCAAATTGATTCAAGATGTGCTGGAGTTGTGGGCTGGTGGCCCAGGGACTTTTTGGGGCTGCAGCCAGAGGAAGAGGTGGCCGGCACGGGGACCTGGCACTGGCAGCTCCTGCATGGCCTCACTGTGCTCGGATTTGCTCGCAGGATACGAGACTGGAATTTAAAGGCCCATGGGATTAGTGGCAGGTTTCACTTTGACTTGTTCGGGACTAGCACGATGCTTTGGATTTCTGTCTGACTTGATTTTGGGGCAGGAGAGCCTCATCCCTGTGCATTTCCCCCACCCCAATTCTGCTTTTATTTTCTCTGTCACCTTTATGAATTTTTTGTCTCTCAAAAGATCTGGTTTGGTTTCCCCAAAGGAAACCAGGTTTGCACCCTGTATCACACTGGAAAGATTGAGGTGCAAGTGCCAGTGGCTTTTGAGGGGTCTTCCATCCTTCCCCCGAGCAAATCCTCCCCACCCACGCGCCGTGGGACCGACAGACGCTGCGAAGGTGTCGGGACAAATCCCAGCGGGTGACACAAAGTGAAAGTGCAAGAGCTCGGAGCTGGCGGGGTTTGTGGTGCGGCTTGGCAAGGAGCGAGGGCCCGGGGGAGCCGTGCTGAGCCGAGCCGAGCCGAGCCGAGCCGGGCCGGCCGGGGCTGAGCCGCTCCGCGCTGTCCCCACGGACCCCCAGCCGGGAGCGCTCGCTGCCCCCGCGTTCTCCCACGCCTACACCGCAGCGATTCATTCCGTGCAACAAAACAAGCCCTGTCGAAAGAGGCCACCCCGCCGCTGCCGGGCTTTTCCCCGCGGGCCGTGGGTGTAGGAGGGAGCGATGGTGCCAGCCGGGCTGCGAGGTGCCAGACGCCGCGGGCATGGATGGGTGCCCGGCGGGAGCGGGCACGGCGGTTCTGGCGAGCTGGGCTGGCCACAGAGGCTCGTCCTGGTGAGCTCCGGAGGGCCAAGCCAGTGGGGAGCTTGTGTTTGTCCTGAGGTGGGTTTGGGATGGTCTCCATCCCCTCTGTCCTGTTGGAGCGATCTGGGGAAGCCAAAGGGGTGAATTTCTCCCTGGATTTTGAAGGGCATTAACATGACTGGCATCCCCAGAGGTCTGTGGTGCTGCACAGCCCACACAGAGCTGTAGATTAAGGCCAGGTTTGGCCTTTAATATAGAAAGTTGTGTAGTGCCAGTCGGTCAAGGGAGGGAGGTGTGTATGTCATGCAAGAAATGGGGGAAAGGAGAGCAAAATCAGCCTTTCCAAACCTCCCAAACTGACTTTTAAACTGATTTCCTAAGAAAACAGTCTGTATGGCCAGTCTGTATGGCCATGTGGAAAACAGTCTGTATGGCCATGTGGGCTGGGGCATCTCACCAATCTGCTCCTTTGCTGCTTTTTAACTTGCTGGTTTGGCCCAGCTGAAGGAGACAGAGAGAAGGTCCTGAGACACCCTGGGATCCTCCAGTTTTTATGGAAACAGGGAGTGATGGTGCTGTGCCTTCACCCTCCGTGAGACCCCAGAGAATCCACACCACCATGGGGGGCTGCCCCAGAGGGAAGAGGGGGGCAGTGTCAGGCAGTTTGTGCTGTGGATTTTATTGGCCTGATGTACAGATGGCCTTGGCTGTTTTATAGTGATGCTGTAGATGTGTGGGTGTATCCTGCAGCTGGACCCTTTCCCACCTTTCTCCTTCCACCAGCCCCTCCTGCCTTGCTGAGTGGCAGCATCTCCGTGCCCACCCCCAAATGGCTGCAGTGCCCTGCTTGTCTCCCCCAATCCAGAGGTGCATCCAGATGTTCCTTCAGCATGTGGTCTACAGGGGCTTGGGCTGCACCATCCCCATCCCAGGGAGTTGCTCAGCACCATCCAGCCCTTTCAAACCCACCTGTGGCTGGCTGGAGCCCCCAGTGACCTGAGCCCTGCAGGGACCTGCATCCCCCTGAACCCCCGTGCCGGATGCTCTTCCATTGAAAAGTGCTGTTCATTGTAACCCAGCCTTTTATAGCTGCCTTGGAGTGGGCTGAGGGGCCGTGCCAAGACAGGCTGCAGCCGGCTCAGAATAGCTCTTTTCATGGAGGACATCCTGGGAAGGAACAATGTCCCCGCTCTTGGGATTGTGGGAACTCTGTATTCCTGCTGCTCGGGAAGCCAGGGCGTCTCCCAGCCCCTCGCTCGCCCTCTCCTCAAAATAGGCCTTGGGGGGACTTTTGAACAGTCTCGTGCTTATAAAGGGAGCTGAAAATGCCCGCTGGCTGCTGCTGCTCCGGTTGGGAACAGTTATTTCTGGGAGAACCGGCACATCAATCAGATTTCCTATTCACGTTGCTGGTGTGTGTGTTCCTGGTGCAGAGAGTGGCGGCGAGTGGGGCCGGTTTCATTTTCAGCTCGTGGCACTGGTAGTGCTGCACATGCCCCGGGGCACCCGTGCTGGAGCAGGGCACGGAGCAGGGCACGGAGCAGGGCACAGAGCAGGGCATGGCCACACGGGCTCTGCTCCCTCACATGTCCCCTCAAGGCTGGGTTTGCAGCTCTGGGTGCCAGAGGGTGCCCTTCCCATGTGGCTGTTCCGTGCTGCGAAGGTGCTTGGCCGGATTTGGCAGCCCCTCCATGGCCAGGCAGGCCAGCTGGCTCCGAATGCTCATCCTGCGGGATTGGGTGGCACGATTGTGGCGCTGGCTCCTGGCGCTGCCCTGGCACGGCGTGGTGCTGCCGGCTCCTCTGGCTGCAACCAAACAACAAATGCATTTACTGGGACAAATAGTCCATTGCCGGATCCAGCCATGGATTCACCGCAGCAACACTCGGCAACACTCAGTTGGGCAAGAGCTGAAGGAGAGCTCCCGGGGGTGGATGGGCTGGATCCTGCACAAGCCCCAGCTTGCCACCCCACCCACATCAAAGTCACCGTGGCCGGTCCGTCCCGTCCTGCTCTTCCTCGAGCCCAGTGCCCCAAAACAACCCCAGCACCCACAAACAGCCCCGAGATGGGGCAGGCTGGGTGATGTCCAGCTTTTCCAGCATCTGGGAGCTATGGAAGCCACCCATCCCAGCTGGTCCGTGGTGTGTCCGACAGTGGGCTGGATTCTCCATTCAGAGCAGATTAAAGCAGTTAATTGTTGTGACAAGCCCTTTGTTTTGGCGCTGACCCCGCAGGATGGCCGTGAGCCCCTCGTTGGATCATACAGGCAATGAGCGATGTGGAGGTAAAATCTCCCTGAGAGCCACTGGCTGCTGGATGCCATAATTATGCTGGAGCAGGGAGAATCCCACCCATCAGTGGGCACTCCTATTCCTGTGATGTGTCCTGCCAAACCCTGGGCCCGAGCAGAGGAGTGGGATGTTGCTGAAGTAACTGGACCATGGATTCCTCCAGGATAGCTGTATCCACGTGGGAATAGCGCCAGGAAGGAGCAGCGAGGTTGGCACCGTGCCAGGGCTTGCAGGAGCAAGCGCTGGGGAGTGTTTCCCATCGTTGGGTTGGAAAAGGACGCTGTTGCCGGAGATGGCCTTCGGCCACTTCTCGCCGCGTGGCGCAGGCGAAGCCTGGCGGTTCCCACGCCGCAAACCTCTCCCGAAGCCAACACAAAGCCAGCCTGAAAACGTGGAAGGCGAATTCCCCGTGCTGGGAATCTCCCACCTGCCTGGAGAGCCGTCGGCACAGGTGCCTCACTTCCCTCTGCGTCGCCCCGCGGAGCGTGCCGGCGGCGTGGGCAGCCGTGGCGGCGATTCCCGGGTGCCGGGAGGAAGCGGGAGCGTGGCCGAGGGCGCTGAGTCATCGGCAGGCTGGCGGTGCTGATAGACGGGGCCCTGCCGGGGGATTCGGCCGGGCTGCAGCGGGCGCATGCCCGGCACCGCCGCAACGCCGGCTGGCCCCGAGCCTCGGCTGGCTCTTCTGGGAAGCCGGGCCCCGGCAAGGCTGGAGGGGCACCGATAACATCTCCCCTCGCCGAGAGCTTCGCAGGACGTGCTCGGGTGGGCAGAGATAGAGCCCCACTGCCCGGCGTTATCACCGCCCCGGCTGCAGACACCATCCCTGTGCCGGCACGTTCCTCAGCGCCCACTCGCTTCCTCCTGACCCCTCAGGTGTTTTTTTTTAATTTTCCTCCCCCTGACAAATGCAATCACTTTTCCTGCCCTCAGAGCAGCGGGGGTGCTGCTGCTGGAGTTTCAGGGAGGCGGCAGTGCCGGAGCCGGCATGGCAGGATCCGGGTGGGTTGGCCGATGTTTCCTTCCTGAGCGGAGTGCAGGGCCCTGATAAGTGCCACGGGCGAGCACGAGGTCGGGTGGTAAGCAGTGGGGCTGGCCATGGGGAATGCCACTGCTGGGCACAGCCAGGCACGCCGGGGCGGCTGCACGCCAGCCATGGTGCCCTCAGATTGGCCTCGCAGCAAAATCTGCTGGGGGCAGAGATACGGTGTGGTTTGCCAGGGCCTGGCAGCTCCTCCATCCCACAGGCGGCAGAGCATCCCCCCAGGACCCTGCGCTCACCCCGGGCAGTGCCAGCAGTGTGGCCGAGTCTCCCCAGGCCCGGCAGCTCCGGCAGCTCGCCAGCTCCAGCGCTGGATTTCTGCAGCTTTTCATGTTGTTTCCTCCCCTCCCGCCCCCACTCCGGTTTTATCAGCTCCGTTGAAATAGGTCCCTGGAGGGAAACCCATCGGCGCTGCGGAGCCTTGGCAGGAGCGGAGCGGATGTGGCCGGGCCAGGCGTCCCCGCGGGCGGGCAGCTGCCGCCAGCTGTGCTGGCAGGAAGCCGCGCAGACGCCCCGCACCGCGACCTGCCCGCGCCCCACCCCGCAGGTGGGCAAACTGAGGCACGGCCCTGCCACGCGGGCATGGGGGCTCGGGGTCCTACGTGGCCAGGGCTGGTGGCCGGTGGTGAGCCATGGTGGTGGCTCCCATGGCCGTGCCGCTCACCAAGGAGCTGGCTGTCCCTGGGCCACTGCCAGAGTGTCCCGGGTGAGTGAAACGGCTTTGAGGGGACCCACAGCGTGGCACAGGCTACAGGCACACATTTGGAGTGAGGTGTGGGCAGGTCACACCAACCAGGGGCTGCCGGGGCGGGGGGACATGGGGGTCCCCACGCTGCCCTCACCACCCTTGTGCTCTGCCTTGCAGCGCGGCCGCCTCGCTGGAGCCACGGCAATGAACGGGCACGCGCTGCCGGCCGGCACGCCAGGGCATCCCCGCTGCTGGCATGAGTTCTGCGAGCTGCACGCCCTCAGCACCGCCAAGGAGCTGGCGCGGCACTACCTGCGCTTCGCCACCGAGCACCCGCACCATGACCTCCTGGCGGCCGAGAACTTCTCGGTGCGGTTCACCGACCTCTTCCAGCAGTACTTCTGCCACGAGGTGAAGGAGGGCATCGCCATGAACCAGCTGCGCATCCTGCCCGGCGGCCCGGCGCGGGATTACCGGGACACGCACCGGCAGCACACCGACGTCTCGCTGGCCACCGTGGCCACCAAGGGCGAGGCGGAGCCCGGCGCCCACCCCGAGCAGCCCGTCCGCGCCGCCGAGGCCGCCCCCGGCGGGCTGCGCAAGTCGTGGAGCTCGGAGGAGCTGGCGGGGCCGGCGCGGAGACCCTTCTCGCTCAGCCAGTTGCGCCGGAGCTGGCGCAGCCTCTTCCGCCGCCGCTCCTCCGATGCCCTCGCCGGGGACGGGGACGGCGACGCGGCCGAGGCGAATCTCAAGCCGGGACTGGGCAAGCGCATCCTGCCGTGGGGGCTGTCGCGGGAACAGCCCCCCGAGGTGCGCAGGGAGGGGCTGCTCAAATACGGGCTGCTGGACGAGAGCTCCCTGGACAGCGGGACGCGCTGGCAGCGCTGCCGCCTGGCACTGCGGCGGGCAGGGCCGCCCGACGCCGAGGACTTCGTGCTGGAGCTCTTCGACCCGCCCAAGGTAAGGACCTGCCGGCTCCTGCCCTGATGCTGTGGGCAATGCCAAGGTGCCAGTGTGTCCCTTGGCATGAGGATTTCTCACCATGAGCGGTGTCTGGGACCACCAGGGGTTTGTTGTGCCACTGCTCTGGCTCTGCTGCAGCCACAGGAGGCTGTGCCCTCTCAAAATAACACTGGGAAGGAGAGCAGACCCCTGGGGGGTGTTGTTTTCGGGGGTGAAAGATCTTGTGACCCTGTGCCAAGGGCGTTGTGTGCACTGATTAGTACAGCTGGTCAGTTTGTGATGGCATTTCTCCCTGCTGGGAGCCCAAACTTGGGTTTTCAGCTACAAGCAGTGTGCCTGCCTTTGGAGCTGAGGGTAGAGGCTGGTGGCCTCAATCCATCCCACCCATCCCACTCCCCCTCCATCCCACCCATCCCACTCCCCCTCCATCCCACCCATCCCACTCCCACCCATCCCAC
>JAWWEV010000037.1:10822034-10845870 GCA_035583235.1 Hafferia zeledoni | reverse complement strand
GATCAACGCTCGCTCAGGTAAGACTCTGGATGTGCTCTCTTCCTTGTCCTTTCAATTCCCTCTTTCACCCTCACTCCCACCCATCCCACTCATCCCACTCTCCCTCCATCCCACTCACCCCAACCCCATGGACCCGTCCCAGCAAGGTGAGGCTCACCCAGTCTGGTGAACCCCAAGCTCACCCTGTCCCTGCTGTGCTGTGGCTTCAGCAGCCTCAGCATCTGCTCGCCTGGGCAAGCTGGGAGAGGAAAGGGAAAAGGGGAATTTGGCTCCGTGCCTTTCTCTGCTGCCACTGGGACTTGTAAGGGAGTTTAATTTTACTTTCTGGAAGTAGTTTTGTGACTGGAAGTTCAGCTCTCGGCTACCCCAGGGAGCTCCCGTGGTGCTGGATGTGGCTGGAGCGGAGAGGCTGCAGGATGTGAGGGGAGTGGGGAGTGAGCTGGGCTGTTTCATCTTTAAAAAGGCAGTTCCTCCACATGGCAGGTCTTACGCAGGCACCATGGGCTGAATTTTTTTCTTTTTCCTCTTCTTTTTTTCCCTGTGCTCGTTTAACTTTGCTGCCAAACTTGTGCTTTGGGAGGAGGGAGAGCTCCGGTGGAGCTGGAGCCTCGTCCTGCCTGCGGGGCAGAGGGTCAGGGAGCAGCTGGCTGCATTCCTGCTATTTCCGTCCAAGGCCTCCAATATTAAATATTTGAAAAAAGAAACAACATCAAAATTGTAACATCTGAAAGTAAAAGCTGGCTCTGCTCTCTGGTGTCAGGGGTTGTGGTTGTTTTCCCTGTGGGAGCGTGGCCCGGGGCACAGGGAGGTCACTCTTGTTCTGGGGCACGCTGGGGGTGCTCCCACAGCTGGGCAGCACTTCCTTGTTTCCCTTCCTCCTCCCCTTTCCCCCTTCCTCACCCTCATTTCCCCTGCTTTTCCCTTTTTCCTCCCTTTCCTTTTTTCTTATCCCCCTTTTTGTTTTCATTTCCCCATTTTTCTTTCCCCATTTTTCTCTGTTTTTCCCCCTTTTCTCCTGCCCCCCTTTGCCTTTTCTCCTGCCCCCCTTTGCCTTTTCTCCTGCCCCCCTTTGCCTTTTTTCCTTTCCCCTTTGGTTTTTTCCCCTCTCTTTTCTCTGCACTCTTTTCCCTCCCCCTCAGGGAACAAGCCCAGCTCATTCCTCCTGTCCCCACATCCCCTGAGCAGCTCTGACCCAGGGGCAGGACCCATTTCCAAGCAGCCCCTTCCCGAGTTGCCCCATGCTCTGCACCCTCATTCCCTGCAATCCCTGGGGATGGGGCTTCCCTGGCGTTCCCACCTGCTGGAGCCCCGAGCAGGGCACTCTCAGCCAGGGCTGTGCAAGTGGGGGCTGTTCCTGCTGCCTTTTGCAAGGCTCTGGATTAAATTGCTTCCTGTGCAAATGCTCTCAGGGCGGCTCCTTCCTCTCCAGTTCCCTGGGCCAGGGCCAGCTCCCTTCTCCTCTCCAGCACAATCAATCCAGAGCCTTTCCCAGGAACTGTGCTTGGATTCTGGGGGTGGTGGAAAATCCCCCTCCCCGCACTCAGCACGGGGGCAAACCCGGAGCAGTGGGAGCAGAACAGCTGGTGGGGGGTTCTTTTCCTTAAAAATAATTGAATAACCCCCAACAGCCCCCTGGGGGTGGCTGTGAGGAGCCCCCTCCTCTCCATCCCCCTGCCCTGGGATGCTCCCAAGGCTTTGCCACTGCCCTTTACCCATCCCATGGCTCTGTTCCTGATTTGAGGGTGCTGTTGATCATCTTCGAAAACGGATGGTTTTCAATTAGCAACAGTTAAACCAGTTCTTGGGCATTTTCAGCCCTGACTGATCTCTGCACTGTGAGGTTGGTCCACCCTCAGGATCTCCCTGGAAGTGCCCATCTCCTTTCCGCCCCTGTCGTCTTCCCCCATCCTCCCCTGTCGTCTTGCCCCGTCCTCCCCTGTCTTCCCCCTTCCTCCTCTGTAAATAACAGGATGTAACTGGCAATTCAGCTCAGCCTCAGGTTTTACATCCCCCCACACTCAGCCCCTTGGAATGCCCTTGGAAAGGGCAGGTGTGTGGGGAGGGGGGGGTTGTGCAGCTTTTGGCAGCTTTTATCTCATTTCCCCCTTTCCTGGTGCTCCAGAGGGGCCTCTGAGCCTAATCCTGTAACATGCCTGGCATCAAAGGGAGCGAGGGCTTTGATCCCATTTGCTGCTTGGGTGGCTGTGCTGGGTGAGGGGTCGTTCCCTTGCCCAGGCCTGTGCCAGAGGGCAGGGGGGTTGGGCAGAGGGGGCAGCTCTTCCCGTGCTCAGTTTTGGCATCGCTCCATTTTTTGGCAGCGCTGGAAAAATGATGGTGAAAGGAGAGGTTTGGAGATGATTCTGGATCAAGAGCTGTGCTGGGACAGGGTCACTGGCAGTGGGCACAGGGTGGGTGGCACCTGGGGACATTCCAGAGGGTTCTGGGGGGTGAGGAGGCCAAGAGGAGGGGTTGATGCCCTGTGGAAGAGCAGCTGGAGCAGAGGGATATCGGGATATCTGTGCTGCTCCTATGCATGAGTGTATAACACATCCACTTATTTTCCACCCAGTGACTCCCTGGGAAAGGTGCTGGGTGTGCAGCCCAGGGGGATTCTCTGATGTGTGGTACGAGGATGATGCTCACCAGTCCTCCCTTGTCTCCTGTCACTGCAGGAATTCTCCTCTCCCACACCAATTATTCCAACATAACTGAGCAGCCCTGACCTCTCTCCACCTTCATAAATTTAAGGCAAAGCTGGCAAAGCCCAGGTTTGTGTGTTTGGGGACTGCCCTGCTCTTCAGCTGACCCCCAGCCCCAAATTCCTCGGCCGTGGCCCAATCCCAAACTCCGTGAAATCCGTGATTGGCAACGGAAACATCCCGAGCTGTTTCTGCCGACCAGATGTTTTTACAGGAAGGAGAAGGGAAATGGGATTTGCATTTGGGCTGGTTTCTTTATGGTGTTTTAATGAGATCCAGTGCAGCCCCTAAATTGATGGCACGCTGGGATGAGCTGGGAAGGCTCTTTCCGGTGAGAGCCCACGGTGTGACGGCTCAGCCAACCCTGCTGTGGCTGCAGGAGGAGCAGGATTTTTATCTCTGCTCAGTGTGGGACTGTTCTGACTTCCTTTTTTTCTCTTTTTCTTTTTTTTTTTAAGTTGTTTTTTTTTTATTTTTTTCCCCTTTCACCTGAATCTGGTTTCTCAGAACTGCCACCTCCTGAGCCAGCAGGTCCTGCACCTGATTTTTGGTGCCTGCAGCTCTGGTGGCAGCTGGTCTGGAGTGGCATGGGGACATCCCAGGGCTGTGGGCTCCATTCCCATCCCAGCTCCTCCTGGAGCTGCTTCCAGGAGCAATTGGAGCTGCTCAAGCATGGCCTTAAGTGCTCAGCTGAGGATCCCTGGAGAGGCAGTGATGGAGGGGGAGTTTTCCTCCCTGGGGCACCATGAGAAGGACTTTGCCACTGATGGGAAGCATCTCAGTGTCCCATCATCCCACTCCTGGGCCAGGGAAGAACAGGTTTGTGTGACTGGATCCCCAGGAACCACATCCCTCTACTGGCATCCTTCTCCTGGCATCTCCAGGGATAACATCCTTCTCCTGGCATCCTCAGGGGCTGCATTCTCTCCTGGCATTCTTCTCCTGGCATCTCCAGGGACCACATCCCTCTCCTGGCATCTCCAGGGGCTGCACCCTGATCCAGGTGATGTCTCAGCTCATTGCAGAGGGATTGGCTTTTAAAAGTCCCTTCCAACCCAAGTTTTTCCAGGGTTCTGTGATTCTATGATCCCACTCCCAGCATCCTCAGGGACCACATCCCTCTCCCAACAACCCCAAGGGTCACATCCCTGCCATGGCCTCTCCAAATTTCCACATCCCTCCCCTGGCATCCTCAGGCCAGGAGCTGGAACACCTGGCACGATGGAGGAGCCAGAGGGGTTTTGGTGTCCCGAAATTCCCTTGGGAGAGGCCAACCCTCCTGGAGGCTCCTGGAGCTGCAGGGACAGCCTGTCCCCGTGGGCAGGGCAGGGCAGGCAGGGCAGGCAGGGCAGGTGGCACGTCCCTCGTGCTCCGTGTTCTGCTGCCGTTCTTCGAAGGCGCTCGGAGAGATTTTGGTGGTGACTTTTGCTCTGGTTTTTTTTCCCCCCCTCTCTCTGTTTTTGGGTATTGAGGGGTGAGGGGGGCGGGGGGAGGGCGAAGAGACAAAGGTTATTTGTCATTTATTAACCACAGCTTTTTCCATCCTTGGTCATGCACGGAAAAAACACTTTGAGCGGCGTAACCACAGCCCGGCGCTAATTGCTGAAGAGCAGAGTTTCTTATTTTGGAAACTGTTGCTGGGATGGAGCTCAGTGTGGCCTGACTGGGTGTGAGGGAAGGGAAGGGTGCTGAGGGACCCCAACCTGCGCTTGGTTTGTGGGTTTGGAGCTTTTCCACCCTTTGCACCCCCATCCTTTAAACCCCCCTGTTTTGGGGGGTCTGTCCTGCTGCTCTGCCCACCCTGCCCGTGGGTTCTCCCTGGAGTCTCCAGCCCAGGGATGCTGCAGAGCTGCTTGGGCTGAGAAGTGAGCAAAAAACCAGAGATCCTGAGCAAATCACAGAGAAAGGGCACCAAAGGAATGTGTTGCTCCCCCTGAGCTGGGCTGTGGGTGCTGGTGGGTGCTGGGTGCCCACAGCCCACCTGAGATGCCCCATGAGGGGGTTTTTGGGTGGTTGTCTCTCTTTTTTTCTTTCCTTTTTCTTTTTTTTATTTTTTTCTCTCTTTTCACGGCCCAGGATGTGGTTGTTTGAGGCTGAGAGCTGCCTCTTTCAAAGGTAAATATTTATGAGAGTGTGTGCAGGCAGCGAGGGCTCTGCAGGGATTCAGGGATTCATCCCAGGGGAGGAGGCTGGGGGGGATCCCACCCTTCCCACGGGGCAGCTGCTCCAAGGGATGCCCAGGATGGGCACTGATCATCAAAACCATTTGGGGATTATGTTAAAAATGAGCATTTTGGGCAAACTCACCAAGCAAGGGGCAGGAATGGAATACCCATCCTGGGGGGACCGAGTGCTCCCACTTGGGCTTTTGAACCTTTCCCACCCTCCTGGGTGGTGCCAAACCCCTGGGTGGTGCCAAACCCCTGGGTGGTGCCAAACCTCGGGATGATACAAACCCCCAGGACATTCCAGGGCCCATGTGGAGCTGTGGAGGTCGGGCAGGACCCCCCCCACCCCTCTGGGGCTGGGCTGGGGGTGACTCAGGCCTGGCAGCAGCAGCTCCTGCTCGCACGCAGACACCTTGTTTACTTTCCGAGCTCATTATTTATGCCAGGAAATTATTAAAGCAGCCCACGCTGGAACCCAGTTTGGGCTTAAAATAAATAAAAAAGAAAAACTCCAGGGGCTGGGAATGCTGCCTGTTTACAGATCCTCTTTATAGCCCCCATCTTCCCAGCCCTGCTGTGACCTGAGCTGCTCTGGGGGGCTTTGCAGGGTTTGGGGGGGGCTTTGCAGGGTTTGGGGGGGGCTTTGCAGGGTTTTGGGGGGGCTTTGCAGGGTTTTAGGGGGGGCTTTGCAGGGTTTGGGGGGCTTTGTGGGGTTTTGGGGGAGTTTTGCAGGGGTTTGGAGAGTTTGGGAGTGGTGGCTCATCCGTGCAGAGTGTGGAGGTTTGTCAGTGCCCAGAGGGCATCGAGCAGCCCCGGGGGTGGGCAGGGGGCTCTGTCTGGGCCCCCCAAATCCCTCCCTCCAGGATTGCCCTGGTGCCTGGTTTGGTTTTGCAGTGCCCTGGGTTTGGTTTAGCCAGAACTGGGGTTCAGGGGGTGCTCAGGGCTGTGCTTTCCCCTGGGGCTGTTTGCTGGTGCTTGGGGGCTGCCCAGGAGGGCACAGAGGGAGCTTCGTGCCCCTGCCACCCCCAGCCAGGGCACAATGGAGTCCCTTGTCCCCCCCAGGGATGGCTCTGTCCCCCCCCAGGGATGGCTCTGTGTCCCCCAGGGATGGCACTGGTGCCACTGGCATCATCGTTGTGTCACCGGTGTCACCATCGTGCCACCACCATCATCTCTGTGCCACCACCGCCTTTGCCAGCAGGGGACTGGGCACTGGTGTGGGCAGAGTGGCAGTGGGATTTCGGTGTCATTCCTGGGAAACTGCCTGCCCTGCCCCTCCCCTGGGCAGGAGGAGCTGCCCCAGCAGGGCAGTGCCCCCTGAGCATCCAGGCAGGTTGTGCCCCTCACAGTGCCAGGGTGAGGCTGTTCCTGGCAGGTGTGGGTGAGGTGGAAGGGGCTTTGCTGCCAACCCCCCCCAGAAATCCAGATATCCTGTTGGAGGGTGTGCAGTGACCGGCGGGCACACCAAAGGCAAGTGCAGGTGCTGGGGGGGCTGCTGGGGGCACATCACCACAAAAGGAGCTGCTGGCAGGGGCAGGTCCCTGGCACCAGGTAGGCACAGGCAGTGCAGAAAGCTGCTGGTGCTGTGGTGAGGGCTGGCACTGTGGTGAGGGCTGGCACCGGGGTTTGCCAGGAGGAAACGTGGCAGCACCGCCCGCGCAGCTGTGACCTTGGCCTGACCTCCACCTGTGCTCCTGGCACTGCCACCGTGCCAGGCTGGCGCTGGGCTCCCGCCCAGGTTTGGCAGGAGCTGGCAAACCCCCCTTTCTCCCGGCTGCCCTGCCCTCCCCAGGTGTGTGGTGGCCGTGGGTGCTGTGGTGGCACTCCCTGTGCCAGCCACGCTGGTTGTGCCCCTGCCCTGCCAGTGCTCCCTGTGACCCCCGTGGGGATGGCTGAGCTTGGAGCTGTGGGGACACTGAGAAGGGGTGCCATGGGGTGCCCTCCCTGGGTTTGGCTCTGCTGGGATGCTCAGGGCAGGGAACAGGAGGGAATTCCATCCTGGGGGCATTTCCCTCCATCTTCCAGTCTGTGCCATGTCCCCTGGCACTGGGAACAGCTCTGGCCTGCCTGAAGTTTTGTATTTTCAAACTGCAGATTCTGGTGTGTTCCAGTGGGTGTTGAGATCTGGAGTGGCCCCTCCACCCCCACCCCATGGAACTGCCATCCCCATCGGTGCCCAGGTGTGCCCAGCAGGGCTCAGCCACCGTCAGCTCCCCCAGGGAGAGGAATTTGGGGGATCCAGGCTGGATCCTGTTGCCATCAGCCTTGTGACCTGGAGGTGACCTGGGACACACCCCAGAGTGCCCAGTTCTGCATGCCAGGTGTCGGGACTGGGAATGCCATGGCTCAATTCTGGGCACTGGGGGTGCCCCTTCATGGGGTGTCGTGTCCCCAGGTGATTTCGGGGGTGCTGAACCTTGTGCTGGGCTTTTCCCCACATGCACAGGATGCTTTGGGGAGCCGTGGGGTGAAGGCTCCGAGCAGGGGCTGCTGCTGGTGGGGTTGGGGGCTGAGCTGGGGCACCACCCTGCATGCCCACACCAGGTGGCAGCGAGGCTTCCCCGGCCCCACCGTGCTGCTGTGGCACCTCTGCTGCCGAGGAGGAGCCCGTGGGTGCTGGGTGAGCACATGGTGTGTTGAGTGTGCACTTTTGGTTACTGAGAACTCCCTTTCCCGGTACCGGCCCCATCGCGCGGGGCATCTCGCGGCGCTCCGGGCAGCGAGCGCGGGGACCGCGCCTGTGGTTGGCACTTCTGCGAAGCCAGACTGGCTTTTCGGGCACCGTATCGCTCTGCTGCATCACTTCCTTCTCCCCTCACGCTCTCTGACTGCGCCGCGGGGGCTTCGCCGAATCCCTGTTCCTGGAATTCCCCGCGTTCCCAGGAAGCCGAGCCTGGCACGGCGCTTGGCACGGCGATAAACCCGCTCGGGGCCCGGCTGGGCGTGCGGGAAAGCAGCGGGGGCAGGGGGGGATCCTTTGCTTCCTCCGTGCAGGACTTTGCACCGGGCACGGGTGTGTTTCCAGGGTGGCAGGAAAATCAAATTCCTTCGGGATAAAGCCCCGGCGCCAGCGCGGCGGCTCCGGCACTGATGACAGTGATTGTGGCACGGCACGGCATGGCACGGCATGGCACGGCACGGCTGCAATCACTGTCGCAGCGGGCCCGGCGTGCCGGAGCCACCGCGGTGTCACCAGCACCGCTCAGTGACGCCGAGCACGGGCGACTTCCAAGAACTTTTGCTCGGTGCTGATGCTGATAAGGCTGATCCCTCTCGCGCTGCATTTCCGGCCCCAGAGTACACCGAGTGCTCAGGGCACCCAGAGGGAGGAGGGCACGGGGAGAGAGGCACAGCCAGCCCCGGTTCGGTTGGGTGGCAGTGGGGAGTGGCCCCGTGGGGACACCTGGCGTGGGTTTGGGGCGCGGTGGGTGTGGGTTTGCTGCGAGGATCACAAGCTCAGAGAGGGATTTGGGCAGTTTGGTTGGCAAAGACTGTGGTGGGGTGATGCACCACAGCCTGGCATGTGTGTGGGGACAGTGGCTGTGGGTGGAGAGGGCACTGGAGGTGCCATCCCAGGGGATGCTGCAGGAATCACAGCCAGGCACAATCTTGTCGTGCAGCCAGCCTGGCACAGGGGGATGAGTGTGCCTGGCACAGGGGGATGAGCCTGCCTGGCACAGGGGGATGAGTGTGCCTGGCACAGGGGGATGAGCCTGCCTGGCACAGGGGGATGAGCCTGCCTGGCACACAGTGGCACTGCCTGGGCTTTGCTGGGGTGCACGGGGTGTCTCTGGCCATGGAGATGAGCACTAAGGGTTGGCTCCATCCCCCAGCACCAGTGCAGGGGTCCCTCAGGGTCTGTGCACCGCCCTGGCAGCCCTGGCAGAGCCGGGTGCGGGTGGCCGGGCGGGTGCCACGCGGCGCAGCCTGGCGATGGTCAGTGACTCCCTCACCGGCACAGGGAGCGGCAGCGGAACCGAAAGCTGCCAGAGGGGTATTATTAACCTCTCTGGAAGTGTTGGCTCAGCACTTTGTCACGTGCCTGTGTCGGTGCCAAACCTGCCGGAGCGCTCTTGGCACACCACACTGCCCCTTGCCCCCGAGAGCGGGGTGTTCCCTGCCTGCACCCTGAGCTCCTCGTCCTCCCTGGAGCACACTGGGAACCCCCTTCTTTCTCCTCTGCTCCACCTATCCCTCCTCTGCAGGGTCCTTGGGGCCACCCAGATGTGTCAGGGTGTCCCTCAGCCCCCTGGGGTGCCCTGACAGCAGCCAGACAGTGCCCTGTGGGGTATTTCCTTGTCCCACGGGGTATTTCCTTGTCCCATGGGGTGTTTCCCTGCACAGCTGGGTATTTCCTTGCTGGTTGCTGTGCCAGTGCTGGCAGGGCAGTGGGTGTGGAGCAGCGTGTCAGGGGACAGGGCTGTGGGGCTCAGCTCGGTGTCCTGTTCCCTGCAGGGTTCCAAGCCCAGGCTGCTCGTGGCCTGCTCTGCCGTGCAGGAGGTGCGCAGGTGCACCCGCCTCGAGATGCCCGACAACCTCCACACCTTCGTCCTCAAGGTAGGACCTGCTCAAGGGCTCCACAGCCACCCCCGAGGCCTTTCCCACCCTCTGGGCGCACGTGGCTCCCAAAAGCTCCCGTGCCAAATTTCAGTTCCTCTTCCCATCCCGGCAGGGGATGCACAGGGGGATGTGGTGTGTGGGGTGGGGATGTCTGTCCCTGCTGGGGTCCTGAGCTTGGGCGGGGGGGGGGATGCACATCTCTCTCTCTCTGAAGCCCCCCTGTCCCTCTCCGATGTCCCCCAGGTCACCAACGCCACCGACATCCTGTTTGAGGCAGGGGATGAGCAGCAGCTCAACTCCTGGACGGCCGAAATCCGGGAGTGTGTGCGCAGGGGGTAAGTGCCCGCTGGATGTCCCCAGATGTCCCCGAGCCTGGGCATGGGGGCGGTGGCTCCGTGTCCCCCAGCACAGCCCGGCCCCACCACCAGCACTCAGCTTGTCCTGTCTCCAGCAGGTCTGACACGGCTGAGCCGGAGCTCCCGCTGTGCCACCACCCCGACCCCGCCACCGCCAGCCCCGCCACCAGCACCGACCCCCTCGGCCAAGGTGAGCAGCGAGGACACCCAGGGCACCCCGGGCACAGACACCCCTTGCCAGGGCATCACCACGTGCTGGGCTGATCTGGCTTCCCCATGGGCACGACAGGGGGGCAGAACCAGAGGGGAGGGCACCGGGGTGATGGGCAGGGGTCCCCACGGTCTCCACTTGCCAGGGCCACTCACCCCTGTGCCCCCCCACAGTGGTGACAGCGGGGGGCCCGGGGGAGGCGGCGGGGCCGAAGATGGAGCAGTTCCTGTCCTCGTGCCCCTGGTTCCACGGGCCCATCTCCCGCGTGAAGGCGGCGCAGCTGGTGCAGCTGGGGGGGCTGGAGGGCCACGGCGTGTTCCTGGTGCGGCAGAGCGAGACGCGCCGCGGCGAGTACGTGCTCACCTTCAACTTCCAGGGCAGAGCCAAGGTACGGGCGGGACAGCGCTGGGCTGGGGAGGGCACGCTCACAGCAGCCCCCGGGGCAGCTCAGTCCCTGTGCCACCACAGCCCACCCCACGGAGCTGCTCTGCTGGTCCCTGCCCTGGTGCTTGTGGTGGGTTGGTGGCCCCATCCCTGCTCCTGGTGGGGAAAATCACTCAGGAACCACAGGCTGGGGGTGCAGCCCAGATCTCCCTGTGTCCCACCCTCTGCTCCAGGAGGGAGCGGCCGGGAGGGAGGGTGACAGGTCCGTGTCCCCACAGCACCTGCGGCTGGCGCTGACGGAGCGGGGCCAGTGCCGGGTGCAGCACCTGCGCTTCTCCTCCATCGTGGAGATGCTGCACCACTTCCACCGCCACCCCATCCCCCTGGAGTGCGGCACCGCCTGCGACGTCCGGCTCTCCAGCTACGTCGTGGTCCTGCCCCACTCTCAAGGTGTGCGGGGCTGGGGCCGTGCCGGGGGGCGCGGGGGCGGGTGGGATGTGGTGGGACTGGGCAGAGCTGGGCACCCAAGGGGGAAGTGGAAGCATCCGAGCAGCGGCACAAAGGGTGAGACTCCCGAGCTCCCGCTTCCTCTTTTGAGAAAGGAGAAGCTGCTCCCCCCGGGCAGGGGGGGGTCACGGGATGGACCCTGCACTGCCACCCCCTGACCGTCCCCCTCCTGCCTCCGCCACAGCTCCCGGTGCCACCGTCCCTCTCCCGCTGCCCGTGCTGGGCTGGACCCCCGAGCTCGGCCCCTCCTGCCCCGCTGGCACCGACGAGCCCACGCCGGGGCCGCCGTCGGAGCAGATCTTCCACCTGGTGCCGCCGCCGGCCGAGCTGGCACAGAGCCTGCGCCCCGGCAGGGCCACCCCGGCCCCCACCCTGGCACCCACCCCGCGGCCCCGCGAGTCGGACTACGAGGGGGACCCCCCGGGCCGGGGGCACGTCCGGGCCGTGGACAACCAGTACACCCCGCTGTGAGCGGCTGCACTTTCGGGTGGAGAAGCCCCGGAGACCCTCCGGGCATCCATCGAGAGAAAGAATGTACCTGTTTCTTCCTTCTGGTTAGGGATGATTATTGTATTTTCGCAAGGAAGGGGGTAATTTTTCACTCCTGTACGGGTGAGCTCCCTCTCGTTGGCCTGTTGAAGGGCCTTTTATTGTTATTTTGTTGTTATTCTCAAAGCTTTCTGGTTACTGTTTACACACACCGCAAGTGCCTGTCCCCGTGTGGCTCTGCCCGTCCCTGGCACGGAGGAACGGGCACCACGGGGTACACCCACAGCATTGGAGGAAGGAAAAAACCCCAGGAAACCGAGAAAAAAGGATTATAAATGCATTGAGAAGCTGCTGCTCCTGCCCTGCCCTCCCGCCCCAGCACGTGCCAAACCCAGCAGCAAAGCCCGACCTGAGCTGAGCAGGGTCTGGGCTTTAGTTTTAGATAAGGCAAAAACTGGCTTTTCTTGCTCTGCCTTTTTAACCCAGCACAGCCACAGGCACTCCCTGTGCCTGCCAGGGAGCTTGCCCAGCTAATTGAGACGTGAACACTAATTGCTCCATCCCTAATCGTGTCACCAGCTGAGAACTAACACAGAGACTGACAGCAAACCCCTCCTGCTGGTGCTTGGAGGGGTTTTATCCCAGTGATGGGGGCATTTGATCCCAGTGCTGGAACTGTTCTGTCCTGGTGATGGAACTGTTCTATCCTGGTCTGGAAGTCTTTTTTATCCCCATTTTATCCCAGTGATTGAACTGTTCTATCCCCGTGGTGGAAACATTTTAAGCATAAACCCAAAGTCAGTTTTTCCCCCAAAGTTTTTCTCACCTGGCCAGCACAGGCAGTTGCCCACCCTGCTCTCATGTGCCTTTTTCCCCCCAAACCACCGTGTTTGGTGGTATTTACACAGGCAAGGAGGGGTTCCTTGGACACCTCCTCACCCAGAGGGAAAACCTGTCCAGCCATCCCTGGTGTCACACCCTGATTGCCCTCTGTCCCCAACCTGTGTGGCTGTGTCCAAGCCCTGGTGCTGCCTCACCTGCTTGGGAGCTGCCCTTATTCTAGGAATGAGGAAGGGCTGGAGCTGTTGCCACACCCACGAGGGGTGTTCACAGCAGTCCAGGTTTCCCAGCACAGCCCCCTTGAAATTGCCTTGCAGAAAGATTTTTATTTGTATTTGCCTTGAATTTGCAATACAGGTGGGAGCCCTCAGGATCATTAACATTCAGGAATTAATTAGAGAACCAGCAAACACAGAGCCTCGTTGGGCTGAGCTGGGGAGTTTCACAAAAATCCAACCTCTAGGCTGGGCTTTGCTGTGGTGAGCCCTTGCTTGGTGAGCCCACTGGGTATCCAGAGCCCCAGGAGCTGAAGGGCAAATCCTGGTGCTGTGGGGCAATGCCAGAATATCCAGGGCCAAACACAGCCCAGGGAGTGACTGTGAGAGCAAATCTGGGTTTATAAATCACAGCCAAAGGATGAGACTGGGAGAAACGGGGACCATCACGTAGAGGAACCATTCAGGATTTGCATTCTGTGCCTCCCCATCACTTGTTCCAGCTCTCTCCTGGCTTTTGTGCATTTAGAGCTGGCCGAGGCTCTTTTCCCTCCTTTCTCTTGCAGATGGGGGCCCAGGGAGGACTCCTGCCCCGTGGGGATCAGCATTCCCAGCACACGCTGACACAAACTCCCTCCTGGAGCTGGAGCTGAACAGCCCCTGCCCTGGAGCAGCTCCTGCAGCCCTGCCAGGAATGGGGGCACAAAGGCAGCCCTGTGCTCTGGGGGCTGCTCAGCTGTGCCCCAGCCCAGCCCTCCCCAGAGCAGCACAAAGGCTGCAGCCAGGGCAGCAGCACAGCCTGGGGCTGCTTGTGCCAGGCAAGGCAGCTCCTCCAGCCCCCAGGAATAATCCCCGTGCTCTGCAGTGGGAGGGAAGGGGAGGGAGCACAGCACAAATTGTCTCCTTTCCTTGCTTAGTGCCCCATTCCCAAAGCCTTGGAGAACAAACACACGTGCTAAATCTTGCTGGGGTTCCTGATTTTAGTCCCATTGAGCCTCAGGGAGCTGAGCTCAGGGATTTTCCCCCCAAAATGAGGCAGCCTTGCCTGAATCTCCCCACATCTGCAAAGAGAGGATGGGCTGGGAAAAGGGATCTCTGTTCACAGCCCTTGCCAGATGAATGCACAGAAATCCCTGCCAGAGAAATCAGATGCTGCTGGGGTGGGTGGTTTTGGCATTCCAGGGTTTATTGTTCCAGTGCCAGAAGGGAAACCTGGGTGTGCATGTGGTGTTTTCACCTGCACCTCAAGTGCAAGGGGATTCTCCACAGTGGAAATGGGAATTGCTGAGCTGGATCAGCAAAATACATGTTGGGTTTGTGGTGGTCCCAACAGCCCTTCCCTGTGCAAGCAAACCCCATGAGCAGTGGGAAAGTCACTCTGATTATTTAAGAGCTACTTTCATCCCAAAATTCACCAAGTGAGCCAAGTGGTCTCCAGCCCTCCCAGCCCCACCATCTCCCCAGCTCGGCCCCACCACGGTCCTGCCCCAGCTGCCCCAGGACCTGAAGGGATTTGGGGGCTATTCCCAAGCTCCTGGGAATTCCTGAGTTTGTAGTTCCCTTTCTCCTGGCTTGTGATGGGGTCAGAGCCCACCACAGCCCCACCTGTGCTCCTGCCTGCACCTTCCTCCTGCCCAGTGCTTGGCTGGGCCAGTGGGCAAAGAGCATTAACAACCATTCCCATCCCATGGGGCACAAGGGGCTTGCAGGGATTTTTATATTCTCCTCCAGGACAGGGCTGAGCAGGTTTGGCTCCTCAGCCCACGGGGGCTTGACAGGTGTTTGTGAAGTGTCAGTGCTGTTTTGGGAGGAGGGAAAGCCAAGGGAAGAGCCCCTGGTGGCTCCACAAAGGTACAGCCACCCCTGAAGCAATGCCAGGGGTGACCCCCAGTTGTGCCTTGGCCCTGGAGGTGGGACATGAGTTTGGATCCAGCCCAGCAAAGCCATGACCCACGGCAGCAGCTCTTGGAGGGGCAATTTCCAGGTACTCAGGGCAATTGTTGGCAATAAAGATGCAAACCAGGCAGTGCCTTCACTCTGGGACAGCAGAGCATGAGCCAAGACTTGGGGTCAGCCACAGTCCCCTCACCTTCATCCCCCACTGGCTGTTTGCTGCCAGCCCTCCTGCTCAGGGGCTCCTCCTGCCCCCACGGGTGTCAGGCTCTGCAGGAATCCACACCACGGAGCATTATTTGATGCCTCCATCCCTCCCTCCCTCCCTGCCCAGCCCTGAGGAGCAGCCCCAGCAGGGACCAAGCACTGACCCCACTATTCCTCACGCAACCATTCCAGGGCAAAGAGATCCAGGGATCAGCCAGAGCTTCTTCCTTCTGACCTGCACCCCCAAGCACTGGGGTTCCCAGCATTCCAAATTTGAATTTCAGCCTGTCTGATCCAAGCAGCCCAACCTTCGCCAGCAGCTCCTGGGGAGGTGACTGTGTGTCCCCAACCTCAGCCCTCAGCAGGACGATTAGAGCAAACATTTGCTTGGGAGTTTATTACTTTGGAAGTTCTACTTTTCACCTGCACAGAAAAGTTCTTCTTGTAATTTTTTCTATATATTGTTTCTGTATGTACTGTACAAGTAACTTATTCTTGAATAATGCAATTTTACCGTAATATAAAAACAAATCTGCCCTTAATAAACTGTTTTTAGAACTTGTTTCTCACGTTTGGTCCTCAGTCTGATTCTCTGCAGGAATTCACAGCACTTTGGGCAGGGATAACCAGGGTGTCCCATCCTTTCACCAGGGAATTCACAGCACTTTGGGCAGGGATAACCAGGGTGTCCCATCCTTTCACCAGCCATTTCACTATGGAATTCATGGCATTTTGGGCAGGGATAACCAGGGTGTCCCATCCTTTCACCATGAAATTCACAGCATTTTGGGCAGGGATAACCAGGGTGTCCCATCCTTTCACCAGCCATTTCCCCAGGGAATTCAGAGCACTTTGGGCAGGGATAACCAGGGTGTTTCTTATCCTTTCACCAAGGAATTGACAGCACTTTGGGCAGGGGTAACCAGGGTGTCTCCCATCCTTTCACCAGCCATTTCCCTGAGGAATTCACAGCACTTTGGGCAGGGATATCCAGGATGTCCCATCCTTTCACCAGCCATTTCCCCAAGGAATTCTGACCCTGAGTCCTTCCTTTCCTTCTCCAGCAGCACCACTGACGTGTGTAATTGTAGCACCTGAAGTTTTACCACCTTAACCCCAAGGCCCAGCTGAGCCAGCTCAGGTGACACCACCCCCAGCTGAGCCATCAGAGAACCCACCTGGGCACAAAACCTTGGTAAAACCTCTGCTGACCTTGTGCTTTTCCAGCCTTTCCCTTGGCTTTGCAGTGCCCCACCCGAGGCCCTGGCCCAGCCCCAGTCTGAGCACAGGCAGGGCCTGGGAAATCACCACACGCACACACCGAGGAGGGTCAGTTTTTAAAACTTTTTTTATTTTTTAATTTTTTTTTAAGTTTTTATTTTATATTATCTACAAAGTAAAAGTTTTCTTAACTTAAAAGTTACATCACTGTCTCCCGATAGTGATCCTCATCAAACGTGATTTATAAATAATAACTCATCCGTTTGACGATTAGAATTTTTTTTGTTTTTTTTTACTGAACCTGTTTCAAGTTTAGTTAGAAGTAAAAGGGATCTCCAAGTCTTGATTTTTTTTTTAGTGATAATAGCAGCAAGAATCACTCTTGTTACTTCTTTTGCTAGCTGACGAGTTCGTAACTTTGAAGGGTCATTAAAAAATAAATAACTTCCAGTTTTCAGCAAGCAGAGTTGGGGCACTTGCAGGACTCAGATACAGTGCATGGAATTATGGAATAGCCCACAAGTTCCTAAATGCCTCTACTCAGTCCGAATCTCTCCCACTGCAAGATGAACTGTTAGCATTCCTAGTGGATGTTACAAGAAATCAAAAAAAAAAAAAAAAATTGGTTTTTTTGTTTGTTTGTTTTTAAACAAAATAAAATGAAATTCTAGTTTTCTGTGCTTCCAGTTGGCAGAAGCAGTAGAAGGAGGGTATTTGGCCTACAAAAGGTATCCAGCCTTTCAGTTATTCCAGATGAGCCTTACAACTGCTGTTGGTGGTGGGCTTGTACTGTAAAAAAAAAGTTCAAATGTAAATAATAAATTGGCAAGCCACACAACAGTTTGCTAGTAAAGTGGTCACAGGACAACTACTGAGCTCAACTTTCTTTTATTTTTATTTTTCTTTCATTTTTTTTTCAGAGAACAAACCAAAACCCTGCACATCAAGATGTCCTTTGGATGGTGTTTTTTCCCCCCAGCTTTTTTCTGCTCACACATTTTTCCCTTAGAAACAACACCATGGGAGTTCAGAGGCTGTTTGAACACGAGCAGTCAAACCCTACCCAAGGTTCAGTTTGAAGTGGAAGGAAGGCACAGAGCACCTGCTTTTCCCTAAAGCTGCAGAATGTTACTCTGAATTAAAGCTCAGCTTTCAGAGTCACTGAACTCAGCAGTCCAACAGCCCTCACCAAACCACCTCCCCTGCTGCCCTCCAGGTTGGGGTGGGAGAGGTTTGTGTCCCCAAATCTGGCCTGTCCCAGCTCCCCATTCACTAGAGCTGGGTTTGGTTTGTTGGTTTTGTTCCCAAATCTGACCTGTCCCAGCTCCTCATTCATCCAAACTTGAAAAAAAACTCCCCAAACCACGTAAATCCATCTGGGCTGGTGTTGGGCAAACACAAAACACTCTACCAGGACATCTTGAGCTTGTTTTGGGTTTTTTCCCCCAAATCTGGCCTGTCCCAGCTCCCCATTCCTCCATCCAACTGGGGAAAAACTCCCTAAACCAGGTAAATCCACCCAGGCTGGCAAACACAACACACTTGGCAAGGACATCTTATGGTTGGGGTTTTTGCTTTTTTTTTTTATTTTTTACCCAAATCTGGCCTGTCCCAGCTCCCCATTCACTAGAGCTGGGTTTGTTTTCTTGTTTTTTGTCCCCACATCTGACCTGTTCCAGCTTCCCATTCATCCAAACTTGAGAAAAACTCCCCAAACCACAGAAATCCATCTGGGCTGGCAAACACAAAACACTCTACAAGGACATCTTAAGGTTGGGTTTTTTGCTTTTTTTAAAATATTTTTTCCCCAAATCTGGCCTGTCCCAGCTCCCCATTCACTAGAGCTGGGTTTGTTTTGTTGGTTTTGTCTCCAGATCTGGCCTGTCCCAGCTCCCCATTCATCCACTCCAGCTGGAGAAACACTCCCTAAGTCAGGTAAATGTTCCCAGGCTGGCAACGGGCTGGCAAACACAAAACACTCTACAAGGACATCTTAAAGTTGGGTTTTTTGCCTTTTTTTTTTATTTTTTCCCCAAATCTGGCCTGTCCCAGCTCCCCATTCATCCACTCCAGCTGGAGAAACACTCCCTAGATCAGGTAACTCCAGCTGGGCTGGCAACGGGCCGGCCAACACGAACCGCTCTCCGAGCACATGTGACAGTCGGGTTTTGTTGGTTTTTTCCCCCAAATCTGGCCTGCCCCAGCCCTGCCCTCGGCCTGGCTCACTTTAGGGGGTCCCAGGCACACACTCCTCACCTGAAGGGTGCGTCATATAAGGGAAATGTGTTGTTGTCGAGACGGGAATGGGCTGTAGTGCACTTTGAGCGAGGGCGGCTTGGGGCCCACCGGGAGGCTGTGTCGTCATTAGCATCATTGGAGCATGGGCAGTTGGGTGAGAAGGAACCATTCCTGACTGTACATGAGCCTGAAACAAAGAGCTCTTTAGTATCATGGTCACAAGGAGGCAGCAACTCCTGGCACATGACCGGCCCCAGCGCTCTGTGAGGCGGAGGAAACCCCCAGATTGGCTCCCTGAGGGATCGAAGGCAGGTTGGAACATAAAAGGGAATAACAACAAAAAGGAGAAGGAGTAACTCAAAAGGGGCTCCAATTCTTAGTGCTGGCTCGGTCACATTCCCAATTTCAGCTGTTTTCTTGGATGTTTAATGGGGATATGAAAAAATAGAACAATTCAGCAACAAATTTCCAACACATTTTTAGTCACCTCCATGAAAGCCCTTCCTGGAGGGCACAGGCAGGAGCTGCACAGGCACCGGAGTGTGGCACCCCCTCCCCGGCTCTCCTCACACAGCCCCACGTTCCCTCCTGCCTCCCTGCCCTGGGAACTGCCCTCTCCTCCTCTCCAGTGCCCTGTGCCCACACACTGCTCTGCCCAGGCCTCCTGAGCCCCGTGGTGTCCTCGCTCTGCTCCGGGGCCAGCTCAGCTCACACAGCTCTGCTCTGACCTGAGCAAGGAGGGCTCAGCCCCAGCAGGAGGACATGAATGGCTCATCACCTCTGGCAAACAGGTAATGTGGTGGGTTCTTTAGCTCAGAGCAGTTCATGACTCTAGAGATGATCAGTTTGGGGGTTAAAAACCTGGTAACCATTAGTTTCTTAGAAGCACAAAACTCAGAGCTCTCAGTGGGTTTCTCTGGGGAACAAAAAGCCCCCAAACCCACCATTTGTACCTAAGGTTTGCTTTGCCCTTCTACCATACCCCAGAGCTGCAGCCTCACAAGTCTCACATGCCAGTAAAGACAGATAGCAGGTAGTGGCCAGAATTTTATTTCTTAAAGACAAAAGGGTTACTTGACTCATCACAGACATTCCCCAAACTCTTTGATCAGGGTTGCACGTGTTAGTAGCACTCCAGGAGCCTCTAAAGGCAGGAACTGCAAGTCAAATCTCACTCTTGCTCTAAAAAAAAGGGTTTGGAAGATGAGGCTGTGGAAGAGAAATGCCTCCCAGGGCTGGCTCCACGTTGACTCTGACAAAGCTGCTACTGGAGAAGCATCATCATGGAGCAGCTATTCCTGGAGCAGCTGGAGGGCAAGACACACGGGGGGGAAAACTGTTCTGCTGGGGCTCAAACTTTGCAAATCGGCAGCTGACAGAACTCTGTAATGAATTTTAAAGTACTGGTTCTCAAGGGAGGTATCCACCAGCTCAAGATTCATCTGATAACCTGAGGGGCAATGGGACTGATCCCCTGTGTTGGCCTGCCTGGAATTCTTACCCTGTGGCATTCCAGGATTGTGTTCAGAAGCTGGAAATGAGGCTGCTAAGAAGCTGTTCAATCCAGTGATTGGTTTCCCCACGATGGAATAATTACATGCATTTAAAACTTCTGACTGAACTGTGGTTATTCCTTCACTAGAGATCTTTGGAGGGAACTACTTCATTGGGAAAGTCAATTAGTTTGGTGTAACTATCACAGATTAGAGATTGGAGTTTTCACTCTAAAAGAATTACAGAAGAGATTGCAGAAGTCACAGTCAAGGGTGAGGCAGGATTTGCCTGTGATTGCTACAAAACCTGCCTCAGCAAGCAGTTCTGACTCAAAGCTGCATCTGGTTTGGTTTGGAGGAGTGCTTGGCACACAGAAAGGAAGGCAGTGGTCACATCCTGCATCCATGGGCCAGGTGTGTCCAGCACATTCCAGGGGTATTTCTACTTATAAGTGACCTCAAAGCAAATGTTTCATGTCTCAGGGCAAGACACTGGACATGTCCCTAAGCCAAGCCCTGCTGAGCAGCTCTGCACACACCTCAGGCTTTCTCAGCAGTGCCACCACCCCAGAGCAGGGCAGGGCTTGGTTCTGGCAGCAACCAAAGCCTGGGAGGATGTGGCAGGATGACCAAGTGTGGACATCCTCTCCTCATCCTCCCCCTAAAAGCAGAGAAATTAATAGTCTAAAAGAACCCAAAAGCTAAACACAACATCAGTAAAACAATTCCTAAATAACTATCCACTCATTGGCTTAACTGACTGTCCCAGGGACCAAAGCAAAGGTTTTCTCAGAATTCTGCAAGGGACTGGACACCTGTTGGACAAACCTCCCTGATCACAGTCAGTCAGCAGACCCCAACTCCTGTCAACCTGCATCAGAAGGCAGACACCAAGTTCCTGGTCTGAAGAAGAAATTGTGCAGGCCAATTACTGCTTTAACTGCCCATTCCCTGACAAAGCACACTAAATCCAGATTTAGCAAACACCAGAGACCTCTGTAACACTGCTTTACATGGAGCTCCTTGTTAATCAGCCATGTGCTTCCCTCCCCACATCCTTTCCCTTCACTGAGCTGAGCACAGAGAGCAGTGAGAGAAGGGGCTCTCTGATTCTGGATCAAGGACTGTCACTGAGTTGCCCAACAGTCATTGGGGATCTTCAGCACAAGCAGTTCATTTAGAACCACACATGGATGGACACACACACACACACACACACACACACATACAGAGTTTTCCTCCTGCAGTCACCTGAACCAAACCAAACCTCCCTCCCACTGCTATTCCCTGATGATCTGGGCAATATCCTTTTGTAGAGGTACTTGGATAAATCTGTCTACAACGCAAGAGGCTGAAAGTGCCACCAGAAGCAGCAGCTCAGCCTTCCTGTGCTCAGCTCTCCAACCTTTCTGTATGCCAGCTCTTCCTGGGACCGTGCCCCTCAGCAGGGCACTGATTTGCCAAGGAACAGCCTAAAAAGGGGGGCAGGGGGGGCACATTTGGTGATCATGAGCCCAGCCTGCTTTGCTGCATGGCCCAGCAGTCCTGTGGGCAGGGTGGTGGGGCAGGGACAAGGATGGGAGCCAGGAGCTGGGAATGGAGCTCGATTTATTTCAGCAGTGCCAGCTTAAGATGTCTTCATTAAACTACAGTTGCAGATGCACTAGGTGTTGGAAGCTGAGGTCCAAATCTCGTCAAAACTCTAAATAAAGGCAAGGTACAGACAAGAAACCTAAATCACAACCACAGGTAGGTCTGTGCTGAGAGGTGACAGAATGGCAGTCCCTTCAGCAGGCCCAACTCGTCCTAATCTCTGTGGCACTAAGACATGTAAGTCTTGAAGGTTGTTAAACTGAGTTTACCTGGGGGACATGGGCCATGTGTGGCGGGTTGGTGTATGCAGGTTGAACATGGGAGGGATGGATGGTGAAGACTGTTTGTTGTGCTGTAGGGAAGCTATTTTGTGGCGACTGCGTGTTGGAGCCGGGCGTCATGGAGGGCGGGGTGGGCGCCAGCCCCGCGTGGTACATCGCCGACTGCTGCGGAGGGTTGGCCAGGTGCAGGGCCTGGGCAGCCTGGTGCTGGTGGTGCTGCAAGAGAACACAGGACAGCAGCCACGTGAGGGCCAGCAGGCACACAGAGCCAGCCTGGCAACAGCCAGGGGTGAGGGGCACCAAACCGCGCCGGTGGAAGGGGCAGCGCTAAGGATGGACACAGGGGTGGGCATGAGGAGACCACAGGGGTGGGCAGGAGAGACCACAGGGGTGGGAATGAGGAGACCACAGGGGTGGGCAGGAGAGACCTCAGGGGTGGGACATGAGGACATCACATTGGTGGCCATGAGGCGATACCACCAGTGGCCATGAGGGGATCACACCAGTGGCCACAAGGGGATCACTCCTGTGGCCATGAGGGGATCACACCAGTGGCCACAAGGGGATCACACCAGTGGCCATGAGGGGATCACACCAGTGGCCACGAGGGGATCACTTCTGTGGCTATGAGGAGATCACTCCTGTGGCCATGAGATCACTCCTGTGGCCAAGAGGGGATCACTCTTGTGGTCCTGTAGCACTACCACAAGGACCATTTTGTTTGCAGCTGCTGGTCTTGGGCAAAACACAACCAAACACTTCTCAGCATTTATCTACTCTTTCCACTCCACCCAGATCAAAGCAGTGACATAATTATGATCATTCCTCAATCCTAATTCGGATCAAGCGATCCCTCACCCTGTGGAGAGGGAGGACTCTGAGCTGCTCCATCCCACCCATCTCTCCCTCTCAAAGCAGACCAACACATCCCCCCCACCACCAGGGAGCTGCGAGCCCTTCCAGCAGAGCAGAGATTGCAGCACATCAAACCCAGCCCAAGCCATTCATTCCCCTGAGCCGTTACCTGCACGGGGCTGGGAGCAGGGTGGCTTCCAGCATGTTGGCTTTGCTGCTGCCCAGTCGGGGTGGCAGAGGGCTGAGGATGAGGAGGATGCGGATGCAGGGTGGCATTAGGGTGGGCATACTGCTGAGCAAGTGAGCCAGTGGAAACTAGGATGAAAGAGAACAGGATTTAGCACCACATACAGGACAGGCACCAAACCAAGTCACCACCTGCACTTGAGGGTTGCTCAAACAGACTGGAAATACAATCCCTCCCCCTTCTAAACCAAAATATTTATCTTGCAAATAGCTGAGGATCTTACCTTGCTTTTGTGTAGTTTGGTTTGGCAGGAAAGTCTATAAATAACCATAATTAGACAGTTCATCTTCCCTAGTTTGACAATGGAACAGATACTACACAGAGAAAAGCAGCATTTCATCTTTCGCTTTGGCAAACGAGACCAGTTTTCCAAGATCAAATTTACAATTTTCACGCAATTTAGGATTTCCTGAAAGGTCCTTTTCCAAGGTGTTACGAGCCATTTTTATTTCCACCATCCAAAAAAAAGTCTCTGGCCTTATAGCTGGCTAACCTCACCATGCTACTCTTCTGGAAATCCCTTCCCAGGACTCGAGAGCTCCGGGGACACAGAACGTGGCACAGCCCAGCGAGCTGGGGCTGCTCCAGCCAGGCTGTCCTGGATCACCCCCAGCATCCTGGGAGCTTCCACCCTGCCATGGAATGCTTCCTTCCTCCAAACAGCAGCAAATGAGGTCCAGAACTCCCAAAAAGGAAGAAACCCAAGGCCGTGGCACGTCCAGCCTGGTGAAGCCACACATGTTGCCATGGCCGTGCCAGTCTCCAACAACAAACAGCAGCAACGAGTCCCCCTTGGATCCCTCCTGCTGTGCTGCTCCCAAACCAGCCACACTAAACCCCACTTGGTTGAACTTCTGAGGGAATCCAAGCAAGTGTGAAAAGCCATCATGACAGCAAGTGTTTCTTTAAGCACAAAGGATGCACTGGCAAAGCAAGACCCTGAAAAATGAAGATGTTTTTTCTCTGCTTCTTTTAGATCTTGTGCAACAACCAGTCGGGTTTGTAGCTACACTTCAGTGTGTGACAAGGGTCACTGAGTCCTGCCATGTCACAGCTTGCAAAGACCAGGGTTAGTTTTGCTGGCAATGCTGATAAAACAGATAAAATAATACCAACCTGCTCCTGCATTTTTTTCCCTGCAACTCCTGATTCCCTTTGGTACCTTTTGGTCCTCCTGAAGTTAATGACTGATGGCTGTCTATGGGGAACAGCTTTCCTTTTCCTGGGGTTTGTGTTCTATGGGAACTTGATGGCCACTGAGAGGAGGCTCAGAGGTGACCTCAGCACTGTCTGGAACTCCCCGAAGGGAAGTTCTGGCCAGGTGGGGGTTGGTCTCTTCTCCCAGGCACTCAGCAATAGGACAAGGGGGCACGATGGGC
>JAWWEV010000037.1:10803591-10821934 GCA_035583235.1 Hafferia zeledoni | reverse complement strand
TGCCATGATCTGGTAAAGGGACTGGAGTTGGACCAAGGGTTGGACTTGATGATCTCGGAGGGCTTTTCCAACCCAACCCATTCTATGATTCTGAAGGGATGGGTTTGGCAGTGGGGTTTTCCTGCCCTAAGAAATGCCCCCTGGGTGGAGATAAAGGATGAAAGACAAGATGGGTGATAAAAATGAGCTAAAATGCAGCTGCACCTGAAAGCACCACAATGTCCAGCACCAGCAAGTTCCACCAGCTCTGCCACAGCCCTGACACTCCACCCTGGGCAAGCACCTGTTTTCCTGCAGTCTGGCTGATGCAATTCTTCCAAATCCTGGTTCTGACATATTCCAACTCACCAGAATATATACAGACAGTATCTTTTTGCCTAACTGAGATTTTCCTCCCCTCTCTGGTGCATTAGGTGCATTCCTCCTTTAGAAAATCACTGCCTGCCACATTTAACTTAATCCCTTGAAAGCTCTATTAAATCTTCCCTGAGCAAACGGCCCAGCAGTGATGAGCAGTCTCAGGCTGTTAATGCAGATGAACTGAATTCCTGCAGTCTGGAGCTGCTCCTAAAACACAGCTCCAACTGCACAACCACAGTCACACACTCTGAGTGCTTCTGATGGAGAGGGGCTTCAAAAACATCTCAATATTTTCTAAGCACACTGTCACAACTGGCAGGATCTTCTCTTAGGCTTTAAATCCAAGTATTTTTACTTTTCCCCATCACTACTAAAATGTACTTTGCAGCAGCATCCCCACCATGCTCCTACTTGACTCTCAGACTTCTGTCCTCACAACAACATGAGGATTCTCAGTGGCCACGCTGAGCACTTTTACAGTGTGAGGTTTATGGCTTCCTACAGCAGGAAGGTTTCTCCACCTCATTATTACACCCCCTCTGAAGAAGGCCAGAAGTCATTATCTCTGTCAAAGTGAGAGAAATAAATGCAAGGAGGGATTACTGCTTGCCAAAGGGCACGTTAGCCCAGCAATCCTCCCCCTGCCTGGGCCACAGAGCTGGCAGCCTGACTGCAAATTAACTCCAACCCCATGCAAGAGCTTTTCAAACGTATATGAAATTTAATTCCAAGCTCTAAGATACTCAAGGCTTTCCACACCACTTGTTAAGAGCCCCTGCAACAACGTGGGGCTCCCTTAAACCATCTGTGCAATTCATCTTGCAGTCCTTTAGAGCCAAGGGAATAATAAACCCAGTTACTCTGGATACATCCTGCACTGAAACTGCACAATGAGGGATTTCTCTCTCAAGAAACCAGTTAAACCAAGGAACAGCACCCTGAAGAACAGATATAAGGCAGGGGGAGGATCAAGTTTTTGTCACACTGGCAGCTCTTCCATAACCACCTAATATTTTATCCCCAGCTTTGCATTCGAAGCACCAGGTTTTTTATCCTGAAGAATATTTATTTCCCTAATTTCTCTTCTCCCCCCATTTTGTCTTTAACAGATGACTCTAATAACCAAACCTGTCAAGCTTAAAACCACTTCAGATGCTGCTGCAAATTATGTTTTAATAGTGGTGGTAAAAGTACCTTTCAGAAATATGGTTTGGGCACCTCTTCAAACCCTGCACAGACACTGCCCCAAGCCCAGGCCAGGCTGAGGGGCAGCACCCACTGGTTTCTCTCAGTTCAAAGGCAGAGTTTCCACCCCAACTCCAGCTGGGTGAAGGGTTTTCCATGCAGGGCACAGCTCCTGGCAAAGCCCAGGAAAGCTCTGGGAGCAGCAGGGCTGGGAAAGGGCCCTGCAGAGCCAGGACAGAGTCCCCTGCTCAGCCACAACTGACCTGCCACTCTGGGAAAGGGTCTCTCTGCCTGGACACCAGAACAGCTCACTGCACACACCCAACAGCAAGGGAGACAGGACAGGAAGTGAAATAAAACATGATAAAAAAATTAATAACCAATTAGCCAACGTTTTTCCTCAGTCATCAGTGTTTTGGAGTTTTCCAAATGGCCATTCCCAGTGGTATCCAAGGAAGTGCTGAGAAAGCTCTAGGAAGGGACAAACCAGTCACCTCAGCCCATTCCAGCACAAACACACTGGTTTTCTCCCCTTTTATACCTAAATCCCTCTCCTTGGGCCTGACCTGCTTCACTTTCCACCTTTTTAGCCAAGTCCTGACAGGGAATATTTCCCTACCTAACCCTGCAGTGAGGGAAGCCCTGTCAGTGATGGAATGGGACAAAGTACCACATGGATTCATTAATTACTCAATTCAGCTCCACACAAATGCACCCACTTCTCTGAGAGGCAAACAAGGAGCAGAGTCAGCCACAGAACCCACAGGAGGAGCTGAAAGCAAGGGAGGTCAGAGCAGCAGAAATGAAGCAGAACCCCCAGCTACAAAGGCACATAAAATCCACATTGTGTGATTTTCCTTTTCCTGGCAGGAATTTCGAGGTGGTCAGTGCTGGGCACAGTCCAAAGATGCACTGAAAAGTTTATCTGCAAGAACTGAGCAGTGAAAATCCAAACCCATTGCCAGAGCCAGTAAGATGGTGAGGATAACTACATTGGAAAGACCTGAATGGTAGGAAGCAAAGAAATAGCAGCAAATGTTTCTTTCACAATTCCAACATTTCAAGAAGTGGTTTGACACAGGTGGAGTGGCCTCACTCCAAAGGTTAGGCACAAAAGGATGAGCTGCTTTGGGGGGTTTCAGTGCACCAAACCAAGAGGAAGAACTCAAGACAGGTCAGCACCTCCACCCCTGCTCAGGTACCACCACTGCTGGCCCAGATGGGATTTTTGTGGGTTTTCTCATTCCCCTCTAGCACAAGCTAAAGGAGAAAACCCAGCAGGGGTGCTGGCATGGGCTGAGGGACCTGCAGAGACACAGCAACAAGTGTCACAGCAGGACAGGAGCAGGGACAGCCAGCCTGGAGCTGCAGGGCCTCCCTGCCCAGGGCTGGGGTGGCTCAGCTGCCACCACCGCAATCCAGACTCCTCACAGCTCCTCAGGGACACAAACAAGGCAGTGGTTTGGAGCTCCCTGCCTTTCCCAGGATCTGGATTAGCTGGATCAGCCCCTCTCCCACTGCTGACAGTGGGTTAGGGCAGCAAAGCCCCACCTGCCCCAGGGAACATCCCTGACCGTGCCCACCTGCCCAGGAGGTGCCTCAGCAAGGAGGACTCATCCTGTCCCTGCCACACAAAGGGGGTCCCAGCACTCCTGCAGTGGCAGCTCTGCACAAAACCTCCTTCCCCTCAGCTGCAGCTGGAGTTGTTTCCTCCCAGCTTGAGCCACAGCTTTTTGAAGAGATGAGGCACAAGATACTTCTCCTTTCAGGGAGCTGGTGTTTAAAAATCAGAGGCTACAGAATCCCAGAGTGGTTTGGGTTGGGAGGGACCTCAAAGCTCATCCAGTGCCACCCCTGCCATGGGCAGGGACACCTCCCACCAGTCCAGGCTGCTCCAAGCCCTGTCCAGCTTGGCCTTGGACATTCCAGGGCTGGGGCAGCCACAACTTCTCTGCCCACCCTGTGCCAGGGCCTGCCCACCCTCATAGGGAGCAATTCCTTCTGTATCCACAAACAGAACTCACATCTGGCTGCAGGTGAAAAGTCTGGGCAGTGATTTGAATCAAAAATTCCTCAACATCCCTGATTTGTTTTAAAAAACTTGACAGCTCAGCTTCCTGTGATGGGACAAATCTGCTGACCAGCTCCATCCCCTGCCCACTGAAAGGACCTTCCTGCATTTCCCACATCCTGGTTTGGTGCAAGGAAACCTCTTCCCTCAACACGTCCCATTCCTTTAACATCTGGTTCTTTAGAAAGTGCTTTTCTGTACAATCAAAATTAGTACAAAAAACCCAACTCACTGGCAAAGTAGAAAGAAGGGCCTGTCTCCTTGCTGTATGGTATTTTGGGACATGCTGAATTTGGGAAATAGAAAGGTGAATTAGCCTCTTGCCACATGCAAACTTCCAGTCTTCTGGAAAGGTCAGTGTCAGTTTTAGGGGTTTTAAATTGTTTTTTGAAGATGTAGAACCATGCAGATAATTGCTTTACTTAGGTGCTATTAGAGCTAAATGATATTTAGTTTTACAAATGAGTGGAGATGAAACACAAGTCTCAGGTCAGCCTTCCTTCTTAACTGTGACACTGAGGTCTGCAGTTGTTCATTAACACAAAAATAAACCTGATGGCAATTCATGGTCTACTGCAGTCCACTGGAATAAGAAGGTTAAAATGCAGTTACACTAAAGCAGAACTGGCCCCTTGCTTTTTCAGCTACAGCTCCAAGACACCTTTGGGGACTGGTTCCCTCTTAGTCCCTGGAGAATCCTCGGAAGTTTCTATTTTATCCACCATTGTACTATGAGGGGAATAGAATTTACTCTACTGCTGAGACAGAAACCAGATAAAGTTAGAGACAACAGCAGACCAGTCAAACATTGCAGGAGGGGAAAGGGGAAGGGGGAACAGGGACAGGAATGAGAGCACAAAAAACAGGAAATGCATCTGTGCACAACCAAGCTCTGGCTTTGCACGAGTTCTTCAAACACCAAAGTGAAGCTTTTCAGAGGACTCAAAACAGTTCAGCTACATGGAAAACTAACACAGGTATGGACAGATCCACCCTCAACTTGGATAACCACATTTCCCACCAGCAGCAGGAGACTGGTTTGGGTTTTGGTGGGACACACCAAGGAACCCACTGCAAACCACAGCCAAGGCCGGGAGCAGCCCCAGGTGGCACTGGGAGCCCACAGAGCCCACAGCTGGCACACAGAACACTCTGGAGAGTGACACCTCCACCCTCAGGGCTGGGAGTGCTGCAGGGGAAGGTGTGTGCCCTGCTCTGCCCCAGCACTGCCACCGTCCCTGGGCAGGGAGGGCTCGGAGCCAACCTGTGCCACAGCCGTGGCAGTGCCAGGCTGGGGAGAGGCTGCTTGGATTGGCCTTCCCAGCTGTGTCTGGAGGGGGAACACCCAATGGTCTGGTCAATTCTCCGTGCTGGGTTCAGCTGGGCTTACTGGGACCATGCCCTGCTTGTCTCTCTTGCCAACAGTGGGTTGTGCCCCTGGAAGGACTCCCGAGGCAATGCCAGGAGTGCAGAAATATCCCATCAATCAAACAGCATCGGGCAAACCCACTTTTCTTTGAAATGAAGAGTGCTCATCAACAAGTCTCAGCAGGGATTTCAGAGTCAGCCTCTTCACAAGACAGGGAGGAAAACAACCCCCAAACTTTTCCAGGTACTTCACTCAATGGATCCACAAGGATTTATCTTCACTGACAGGTTGTTACAGACTTTCAACTCGTCCCAAACCATTAGTGAAGGTGGAGTTTCAGATCTTACCAGAAAACATTTCACACCTTAAGAATACTTGATAGCAGTGCCCCTCAAACCCCCCCAGCTCAGAGCAGCTGTCCTTGCAAACATCTCCTCTTTACCACACATGCTGGTCAAAAAAGGGGGTGAATTTTGCAAGAATTAACTCAAACAAGTACCTTGAAGGCTAAAAGGGCTGCCTGGCCCACTGAACCCTGAGGGCCATGGAGGGGAGTTAAAAAGAAGCAGTAATGCATTTTTAAAAAATGAAATAGCAATTTTAAAGAGCCAAAAGGGAAGTAGTTTGAGCAAATCAAAAGCAGCAGTGGGGGCTGTTTCTCAGGAACTTGTTAACTCTGTACTTTCAAAATTATTTTTAAGAGAGGACCAGAATCAAAGGGCACATATTTAGTTCAAATGTGGGTAAACTTAAGACTCCCAAAGCACAGCCCCTGAGTTCTGGGTATGTTCTCAGTCAGTCAGTGAGATGGGAAGGGTCCCAGCAGGTTGTTCTCTCCAGCAGCAGCTCAGATTATCCCCTTGGGCACCAGCCCAGGGGAGGTGGAGCCAACTGAGGGGGCACAGTCCATCTGGGCAAGGTCTTCAGGCTCTCAGGACATGAAAGGCTTGCAAAGGTCTGAGCTGAGAGTGCTGCAGGACAGCAGGGCCCCCTCCAGGTGTGCCTGTCCCCTCTGGGCTGAGGGGGCACTCACGGCCTCTGAACACCCCCCAAAGGGCATCCCATGGAGTTCCTGATCCAGCTGGCTGAGTGGCTGCAGCAACAACAATTCCAAGCACTCCATCATGTACTGGAAGGTGGGAGCACATTCAGAAGAGTCACCAAGTAGCCACTTGACAGAACACAGGAGGACCAGCCATTTCTGTTAAATCAGGTGCTCTTGGGAAAGGAATGTTTAATTACATGGCAGGAAACACCAAAGAATTCTCAAGTTTGACCCAACTTAGTGGTTTGCACTGGTAGGCAGTCACATACCTACAACCCACAAGCTGCAAAACCAACACAAAATGAGATCTAACAGCTGTAAATTAGAATATCAGTGAAAAAACTACAGACATCTGATCAAAGCCAGCCAAGGGAAGGGGCTTGTACTCCAGTGCTGCAGAACCCACTGATTACAGCAGATAAGGATGGTGCCCAATTGCTAGGGAGTCACATGCAACCATTCTGAATCAATTCTCAGATTATCTCATGTTTGGCTTTATTTTAATTAGAATTTGAGAGGAGAGTTTTCACCAATAAAGGTCTGAAAGCCTTTGATCATTCACTTAATCAGAATTCTATTTAATCTAATGAAAAAGCAAACAGAAGATCTGTTTACATGGACACCTCAAGCACAAGAGTTGAAAAGATCAAAGTAATACAATTAGCAAGGACCTGTGAGAGAAAGATTAATCTCTGCAAGGAACTTCCATTTCAGCTTCAGCAAAAATGAGCTCAAATTCTTCCTCCAAGTGTCAAAAAAGGTTTCTCTCTGTTATTTTTGTTTCTTAGCTCTGTTCCCACCCCACTGCAGGGCTCTGACAGGATGTTCTCAGCTGGGAAGACACTTTTTAAACTCAGAATTCATTTCCCACTAAACTCCACATTGTTACTTTGGAGGTTTCCATGACACATCCCAGACTTGCAATAAGGATCAGGGTAAAACTAAGCACTGAAAACATACAGAGATGTCTAAAGGTACAGAAAATCTTTTATTAGAATCTAAGTCAATAATATACGTGACCCAATAAACTTTTCCTCAGATGCTGTAACAAGTATTGAAATGCCATGTTTGCAAGAGACCATCTGCTGTTTTGACATTTTATGACAATTCCCAACCTTGACTCTACCTCTTTCAATAGCATGTTTTGCAGGGAGGGGTTTTTTCCCCCTCCAAACTGGGCCTTGATTTATCATACATTTATAATGCTTTGGAAGTTCTTGCACATTTGACTTTGCCACAAGGTAACCCACATTTTTAGCACTTCACTGGAAGTGAAATATGCTGGAGACTCAAAGGCAGAGCAATACATGAGCTGTTCCACATACTTGGTCTTGACTTACCAAAAAAGAAAGGTAAGCAACACATGTTTATTTTGCTCCAACAGCAGAGTTCATACCGTTAATAATGCCAGTAGTATCATAAAGACAGCATTTCACTAGTTGCCAGAACTAAAGTCAAGTTTGAAACTGAGGTCATAGCCTTGCAATCAAACAAGTACTAATTATAATCAAGAAACAAACGAGGGATGGTGGATCAAGAGAACTTGAACAAACTTCTTTCAGCAGACATTCTTTAGCAGCTCCCAGGTTGCAATCCCATCTTGGTCACTGGCATCCTACAGAGCTCAGCACACTCCAGGTCTCATCTGAACCAGCCTGGCTCAGCTTTCAGTGCTCTGCTCAGCAGCTTATGAAACACAAACCACACCTACTGAATGATCCCCACTGAAGGTTGAGTTAAACACCTCCCTGCACAAGGTAAGGGCTCAGAAAGCGACATAGAACACAAAACGTTTCCTACCATACATAGCATGTGTCTGTTCATGCGCACCGTACTGTGTGGCAGAGGAGGAGACCAGGCCCGGCTGGGCGTGTGCTGGGGGGGCCATCATCCTGGCATTGCCCTGTATGACAGGGCTGTAGACATGGGGGTGCTGCAGCAGAGACAGGGAGAAACCAGGCAGTTAATTGGGGGCACCAGGACAAAGAATCTCCTGTCAGCTGAACAACCGTGACGCTCGGACCAGCAAAAATACAAATACAAACTGGTGGGATTGTCCAAACTTAAGGGTTAGAAACTGGTAAGAACTGGCACATTGAATTTTTGCCATTCTAACAGTGTAGTACACTTAGGTATGACACAATATGCTTATCCAGTTACACACGTGTATTTAAAAGCTTTTGAAGTAAGAGGAGTCCACCAAAGGGGTTATTTTTAGAACACTTAACTAGGAGATGTGCTGGCCACGACCTTAAGAAATTCTTCAGAGCTAAAAAGTTGTATCAATAACAAATGGCAGCTTCTAAACTGTCCTTAAAATTTGTTATGACTTTAAAACTTATTATGACCTTAGAACTTACTGGGACCTTAGAACTTGATGGGACCTTAGAACTTGATGGGACCTTAGAACTTGTTCCAGGCTTTGAGGCACATCACAAGACCCCAAGTGTCCTCCAGAACCCAGAATATCTCCAGAGTGACTTAGGACTGGACTCACTGAGGTATTTAGGTCTGAGCCACTTTGCTATTTGCGGTTTGACTGATGAGGGGCATAAAAAGGCTCTTACCTGAGACTGGTAGTGTGGCACATGCTGCACAAGAGGCTGATTAGGAAACTGTTGGGGACTATATGCAACATATTGTGTTGAATAAGCAGGTGGAGTAGCTACAATTGGAGGGCCTGCTGCTGAGGCAGGATGCATCATGGTGCTCTGGTGGTGTTGGTCTTGCCGCTGCTGGGGCATATTTGGTACTAAAAAGCAAAGAGTTGCTCCCATTAGAACCACAGCACAAAGGATGATCACCTTCCTGAAAGGTTTGACACTGTCATGTCACTGTGACCACGTGGGTTACCCTCATCCCTCACCTTTAACCATGATCAGGGCTCTAGCAAAAAGGAACTGCATGAAAAGGAGTTTCTCCAAGAACCACCTGACTCTCCTCCCTGCCTCTGGGCCACAGACACGTGGCCACAAACCCAGCCCTGCTGCCATTGTGAAGGAAGGAAAGTGGAGGGAGAGAAAGACTGACCAGAACCAGTAATGGAAGAGAAAGGTTCTATCAGGATACCTCTATTAGTCAAATCTGATCCTGTCCCCTTCAAAAGGCTTAAATTCACCCTCAATGGGAACTCCCCAGACACTGTTCCTTCAGCTGGAAATCTGAGTCTGTAAAGTCACTCCTGTTTATGGCTGAGGAGAGCAGAATAAAGGTCTCACACTGCACAGCCTGAGGTATTCACATCTTTGGAGCTCTGTGCTGCCCCTCAGGACAGCAGAGAGCAACTTCAGGTCACAGACAACACTGAAGAGGACAAGACAACATCTAGGAAGAGCAGCAGGAATAATTAAGAGGGAAGCAAGATGAAAAGAGCAGAGCAGTGCAGTGTGGGACCACCTGAGCTCTCCTGGTCAGGGACAGCGAGGAGCTTGGACAAAACTAACTCAGCCTACAAAGCAATGGGTCTGAGAGCCCCAGGGGAGCTCCAGCCTCCTGCACTCAGGCTGCAACCACCACCTAAGCTACCTCAAGCACCTGCAGTGGGCAATGCACAGACCCCTCAGGGAGAGGGAAGGAGGGAAATGTTGAAAATGTCAGTAAATTCACTCACGGATGGGTTTTATTTACACTGCAAATCAACAACAGGAAAGTAAATACAGGAGGCAACTTGATCAGTGTAAAGGCACTGAACTGGAGACCAGGCAGCCCCTCAGGGCTGCACACAGATGGATATGCAGAAAATATTAGAGCTTTTAAAGGGAATTCAGAATGGGAGCTGCCTCACACAGCCAGTGAGTCCTTCTGATAAAACAGTGCTACCCATGAAAAGATTTCACAGTGAAGTGACTGTGTTTTAACACAGAAATCCATTGCAGGGGTTTGTGTTCCCTGTGCTCATAAAGGCCACTTGTTTGTTCTGAACAGCAGGACTCTCTTGGAAACAATCTCCCCCTCCAGTGACTGGAGCTGCAGCACTGGATCCTGTCCTCAGGAAGCACTGGCTGACACTGCAAGGAGGAGTGAACTGAAACAGGGCTGGGAAAACAAGGGCAGCACTTTTCTGCTCCTTCTCTGCACTGCACAGCACGGGAGCATCTCCCACATGTTCTGCCTCCACAGCCACGGGTGTCACTGGTTAAAACACGGCATTGTTGGTCCAACTGGTCACTACTGGGGCAGAAGGAATGCAGAGGAAAAACTGGAACCAGCAGTGAGTTCTTTCCAGAGGAGCAGCAGAGAACACTCTTTCTGAAGAAACAGTGACTTTGCTTGTTGACAAAGCCCCTCTATTAAAGCACCACTCAGGGCACTGCTGTAAATCAGCACAGAAAACCAGTACAGAGCTTGCCTTTACACAAACCTGTAATATTTAGGAAACACAGGAGATGAGCAGCTTACCCTAATGCTCCAAGTAACAGAGATGTTTTCCTGCTTGTCAAATCAGACTCCCAACCAAGCAACTCAAACTTAGCTCGTTTTGGTTGAATTAGTTTATCTAAAAATCCATTAGTATTTCCACTTATTTCCCTTCATTAAAAACAGCATTTAAAGTATCAATCAAAACCAAATTAACACTGATTAGCAAACACACAGACATCTGTAATTTCTCCATGCTGCATGCAGACTGAGAACCAAACAGGCAGTATTATTCTCACCTTTACCTGCTCTATATGTCTTGGCTTGGTTCACTGGCATGGGCGTCATGGGAATAGGATACAAAGGCTGAAACACAAGAAATTGGAATTAGGATATTCCCTTAAAAGCAAGTGAGTGTTGGGGTGGGGGCCCCACTCAGCTTTGATGTGTTCTGCTCTGTTTGGTGAGCTCTGCCTAACCTGGGAGATTTTCCTGGATCACTGTCAGTGAGTTTGCAGGACAAACACTGAGCCCATGTGGTTTGCAACAACCAGCCCAGCACTGCTGCTCCTGCAGGCAGGGGCCTGAACCAAACAGCTTCAGAGCAGCTGGGTTTGATACAGCTGTGCCAGCCAGGGGCAGGGGGGATCTCAGGGAAAGGCCCCAGAGGGTGGTGGGCACTGCCCAGGCTCCCCAGGGCAGTGGGCACAGCCCCGAGACTGCCAGAGCTCCAGGAGGGTTTGGATAACTGGACAGGGTGGGATTACTGGGGTGTCTGTGCAAGACCAGGGGTTGGGCTGATGATCCCTCCCAACCCAGGGTATTCCATGATAACAGAGCTAGGTCTGAAATTCCAATGATCTCACCAACAACCAGAAACCAGACTAGTGGGACACAGCTGGAAACTGAGGATGATGAAACAGTCACCTAAAGACAGTGACATTGTGCTTGGAGATCAACACCAAGTGGGAGCTGCTTCAGTGTCCAAGTCTTTGAGACTGTTTGAACACCCAGACTGAGGGAGCAGCAGGAAAAGTCAGCATTCACACAGCCACAACTTCACAACAACAGCTTTTATGTTTCCAGGAGTAACACAACAACCTGCACCATCTCTCTGTCTGAACTCAGAGCTCCTGAGCTGGAACCAGGTGACAGTCCAGGTCCCTCCCAACCCAACCCAACCCAACCCAACCCAACCCAACCCAACCCAACCCATGCCAAGCCCCACCAGGTTCCAGCACCCCTGTGAGTGTGGAGGGGTTGCAGTGCCATACCAAGCACCCCTGTGAGTGTGGAGGGGTTGGCAGTGCCATACCAAGCTCCCCCAAGTCCCCAGCACCCCTGTGGGTGTGGAAGGGGGTTGGCAGTGCCATACCAAGCCCCTCCTCAGCTCCCAGCCCCCCCGTGGGAGGGGTGGCAGTGCCATACCTGCACGCCTGGGCTCACTGGCACTGGGTACATCATGTTGGGGGCGAAGCAGACGGGCTGGGTGTACACAGGGGTGGGCTGCTGGTGGCCCACCATGGAGGGGCTGGGCTGGGCCTGGGGCCGAGGGGACGTCGGCGTGGTCGAAGGTTTCGGCTGCAGACAGGGCAGGGGTGGGTTAGTTTAGGCTGGGTGGGCACCCAGGACAGGCTCTGCTCACAAAGAGCTGCTCAAAGGCAACAGTAAAGGGGAACAAACAACTTACTTGAGCAAAAGATCGAGGGTTGAACTCTTTAGCATTAGGATTAAGTGTTGATTTTCTAACTTGCCTAAACATAAAGGACAGAGAATTAGGTTTGGCATTATTCTCTTCTGAGCAGATCTGCAGTTAATAATGTACTCCTTGCCATCTGTGAGTCAGATTTCTGAGAACTCAGACACCACATGGCATGCAAAAACCCACTTCATTGACAGGACTCTTACTACACTTATCCATCAGGATTTTCCTGCTGTGGCTGCTACAGCTCCTGTGAGCCAGGAGAACACTTCAATAAGCTTTTAGACAACATACTACACATCCACAGCAGCTTCTTCTACACGAGGCTAAATTCTAAAAACAATGTGCTTACTCTAAAAGGCATCATTACTCACTCAGAAGTATCCTTCTTCTCCTCTTTATCCTCCTTCTCTTGCTTGCTTCCAGGCCCAGATGTCTGCACCCCTTGGGAAGTCACCTCAGGGCCTCGTTTCTGCTCAGAGCTGTTGCTTATGGAAGGAGAAATACTGGGGCTGTTGGGTTTGCTGCTGCCCCCGTTGGAGCTGGTGTTGCTGCCAGGCTCTATCATGGCCTCCTTGGGGGTAGGTTCTGCCTTTTCTTTAACCACATCTCTGGCCTTCTCCCCCTCTCTGCTTTTGTTCAGCAGCTGATCCACTGCATCTGAAGAGGAGCTGGACTGTAACTGGAAAACCCCAAGGAATACATTCAGTAAATTCATACACACAACTGTGGGGAGACAATTTAATGCTGTCACACACACTGAGTAAAACTCAGTGCCATTGGCCTCCCCCTCCTGGAAATGACCTTTTAAACATGCACTTCCACTTCTAGTGGAGAAGAAATCCATGAGCATTGACAATGCTAAAGCCTGTACTGCACAAGAAGCTGTTCAGTGACTCAGCTGACCTATCTGTTGATTACGGAGTGACAGGAAAGCTTAAGGCAACCCTCTGGACTCCTCTATATTGTGATTTAACAGCAACACTTGGAAAGTTAACCTGATTTAATAAACCACTATAGCCAGGAAATAAGTAATAGGAATTCATCTTCAATTTTCTTCAGCAAAACTCTTCATTTAATTTTGCAACAGCTCCTCCATATGGAGTGTGTGATAATTATCTGTACTTAATGGTTTTGGGTCCTATTTTCAGTGTACAGTCAATATTCACATTTATGGGTATCAGGCAATTGTAGCAGCAAGAGTCAGCATTGATTTTACAATATCTGGCATCAATTCTTCCAGGTATTTTCATGAATTAAGCACAAGTATAAAGACCTGTTCACATATGCAGTGTATTCAATTCATGAACACAATTATAACAGAGAGTTATAAACACAATTAACACAGAGAACTTACCCTAAAGTCATTCTTAAATTTCTTTAAATCATCAATCTGTTTTCTATGCTCTGAAACAATTGGAGAGACACCTGCCAAATATAAAACCAACGTTGTCCAAGCATTTCTAACCCAAGTTTCACACACAGCCCCTGCCCATCACTAAGTTTGCACACACAGATACAATTTTTGCACACACAGAAATGGAACACAGGGATATAATTTCAGTTTTCCTTTGGTCCAATCCCAGGAGCACCCAGAAAGCCTGGGAAAGCCCAGCATTACATAAGTGAGGGATGCTCAGCTCCAAAGCACCACACCAAGGCAGGAGCCCTGAGGTGCAGGCACTGCAGAACTCACTGAACACAAAGCAAAATGCAGCAAAGCCCCCAGGAGACACTGCCAGTGTTTCAAAACACAGCAGGCAAAGGAGAAACACTGCTCCAGGTGAGGCTCCATCCTAAAGGTCCTTCCAACCTGAAGGAATCCATGATTCCAAGTGCCAGAACATGGCAAGGCTTTTTTGAGGACTGAGTGAACAAACTGTGCTGCAGAAAAAACACGAATTTGAGGCATAACAGGAAAAGCACAGTTAGAAAAACTGTGCTGCCCATGATGCTCCCTGTTCCTGTGAGCACATCCTCAGCGCACAGGCAGCTAAACCCAGCTCTGTGAGCCAGGAGAAGGCAGAAGGAAAGAGAAAAAAGGCCAAGTGAAATCACACCATCCACATGAGCATCTCTACACTCTGAGCTGATGGAATGAGTCACAAACAACATTTCAAACTGTAGTCCTGCCACTTCACAACTGCAGGGCCACGTTTCTGGTGCAGAACACCAGATTGCCTCCAAGTCTTCCTAAAAATGCCAACTGAGGCAGCCAGAACAGCAGGGTCAGGGTGCAGAATTCCTGCATCACTCAGGTACATCCAAAAGCTTCGGATACAAACCTTTGCTTTCAGGTTTAGGAAAACTAGGAGAAGTCTCACTTGGCTTTATATTCTCCTTGTTTCCTGCTGCAGAACTTTGCCTCTGGTCCTGAAGCCTGGTATCTTTAGCTGGAAAAGAAATGGCCAAAGTTACTCTCTTATACACAAGTCAAAGAGACCAAAGAGAGATGGTAAGAAAGAAACAGGAGAGACATTTAACCATTTTTAGCTTAAAAAAGAAAAGCTTTCTAAGATATACATTTTCTGCTACCCAGTTGGTGCCTGGAGGATCATCCTCCCCCTTTCTCCACCTTATGGTCTTTAAGCCAGGTTAAAAAGTCCCAGTTAAACTCATCCCTTTCACCACACACAGAACCTTAACTAGGCTGAACAAACTATAAACTACAGTTCAAGCTCTTCAGACAGAATCCCACAAACATTTCAGAGTTCTTAGACAACTGACTGTGCTCTTGAATGCTGGTTTTTTTCTCTTATTTTTGCTATGTTTAAAATACTCTGAAACCAGTGGCCTGTGTCATTTTGAACTGGAAGAGAGCCAAGAACTCAGCTGGAAAAAAGAAATCCTGATCTAAGTCAGACCTTAAAGAAACTAAGCACAGCCTCACCAAAAAGCCTCTCTCCCAGCTTAGTTTAAAGGTGGCACCACGAAAAGAGGGGAACTGACAGTAAAATTAAAAGCACCCCAAGTTTTGCAACTATTTAGAAGGAGGTTTTGCTCTCCCAGGGCACATTCCCTGCCAGGGCCTGGGGAAGGGGAGTGTTTGGAACGTACCTTCATTGGAAGGGGTCACTGCTCTGTTGGCTGCAGGGCTGGCAGGAGTGGGAGAGGCAGCTGGAACAGGCATGGCAACAGATTCAGTGGGAATAGTACCAGGCTGAGGAGAAGGCAGAGCTGGGCCCATGGGAGTGCTGCTCTGCCTTGGAGACCTAGGCCTGTGTGTTTTAGGGGATAATCTCGGAACTAGAAACAAACAGGAAAGAGCAGTTATGGGATGAGCCTCCTGAGCTGCTCAGCAGTTCTTAAAATGGCTACAAACATGCTTTCAAACGCTTTTTAGAGTAACTGAAAACCTGGTTACCTTTCAGGTACATCTCCTAGTTGCTTACAAGGCAGCTTTTCAGAGAAGTGGGGTGATTTCCCTGCAGCTTGGCCCCTAACACACACACTGCCCTCTCAGCCCCACTAAGAAGCTGCCAAATGCTCCCCAGCCCCCCAAGAGCACAGCTACAACAGCTCCCATTAACACACTTTCAGGCAGAGCACAAAAGGTGGGCAGCTTTCCACACAACCAGATGTAAAGCCCTTTTTTAACAGGGCTGAAAAACCCCCATCTATTTTCCAGAGTCCTCTTTTGGAGGTTTGCCAGCTGGAAAAAAAACAACACAGCCTATTGAAAAAAAAAAAAGGAATAGCTGATGTGTATTTTAGCCCCTGTGTTAAAGCAGAAAGGAAAGGTGTGTATTCTTTATGTACTAAGTTGTGCCTCCTGCTCATCCCACTGGGGCAAGTTAGCATTTTATGCCACTTATTAATTTCAGTGAGTGAGGAGAAAGAGAGGTAAGTGGTTTAACAGCCCTGCTTCATGTTAATAATACATATTAATAACAGTGGGGTGTGGGGAGCAAAGATCAATCACAAATAATGCCACAACACAAGAGTTGAACTCTTATTCCACAAGGCAAGAGGTCTATGTGAGTTTAATTCATCCCTTCCTTCTGAAAAATGCATTCCCACTACACTCCTCTAACTCTGCACTGCTAAAAAGGACCCAGATAGTACCTGCAAAGGACCAAACTGTCTCTCACCTGCCCAGCTGCTCACAGCCCACCAGAACAGGGCCTCAACCTAAAAGCTCCAGACTAGGGCCTGTGTCACAAGACTGAGCTTTTAAAGTAAAATATTTTAAAAAATATATATTAACTGATCCAAAAGAAAAGGAGACACTGCCTATACCTGCTCCTACAGTAGCCAAGAACAACACCACCACTGAAAATCTATGGAAATTCTACAGGAAAAACACATCCAACTAAACTTGAGTATCATTTAATTCTTAACACAACCCTCCTCTGTGCAAACACCTCCTCCAGCTGCAAACCAGAGCCCAGCCACGCTGCCACCAACCAAACTCAGCGATGCCACAGCATGTCCCCAACCTCTGCTCACTCCTCCAGCAACTCTCCTCACAATTAATCCTCTCAACAACTAATTCCCATCAGTTTTTCCTCCCTTTCTTTCTCTTCATGCAACACCAGACCCTGCAATTAGGCCAACGCAGCACTTGAAGGACCAACTCACCAAGTCTTTACTGGGAATGTCCTTGTGCCATTTCCCCTACACTGTGTGAGGGCAGGGTTTGGTTGGGCAGAGCCTGCAGTGCCCGCCTGGCCAGGCAGGATCCTGCTGAGCATCCCCACTCTAAGGACCCCCTGCAAGCCATCTGCAATAAGCCAAGCTTTACCTACCCCCACTGACAACTGATGACCACGTCCCACCTGAAGGGCTGCCTCGTGCCACTGCAGCAGTAGATGCTTCCCCAGGTGCATTATGAGATACAAATTCTAAGCCACTTGAAATTGTACCCCTACCAGTAGAGACTCTGTGACCTCGAGGGTGCCGTTGAGCCTTAGGAGACATCCGGGGAGGCCCTGGGGAGAGAAAACAACCCCACACCATCAGTACAGCCCAGCCCCAAGAGCACCCAAACACACCAGCTGCTTTTACAACTGGCTTTCATCTCACAGCTCTCAATAATTCAGTAATAAAGTCAAGCAATTGACACTGACATCGACTAGAACCAGGGACCCACCAGACTCAAAGGCCAAGCCCTTGGTGCAGCCAAGCACTTGGTGCTGCCAACACTCACCACCTTGCCAGGCCAGCTCTGAATGGGTATTTAGGAGCTTTATCAGCCTTGAAACAGGTGTGCAAGTCCTGGGTTTAAATGTTTGAATTCAAGGATCCCACAGTGCTTAGAGCAGGAACCCTGAAGGGTTGGTGGTCCAGCTCCCCCTGGGAGAGCCCAATTCCAAGCCATCACCCACTCTCCAGAAAATGAAACATTTCCAGGGCTTTGGTCAGGTGGGCACAGCAATGCCAGGCACTGGCAGTGCCCCTGGGGATGGGAGCAGGGGGTTCTGCAGCAGGGCACAACCCAGGTCAGAGTCAGCAAAACTGCAGCTGAACACGGGACTGTTATCCCAAGGTTCCAGTCATGCATGTGTAACACCAGGAGCCAAAGGCAGAGGCAAATGCAGGAATTCTAAACAGCTTCTGCAGCTGCCACACTGGAGATAAGCCCAAGTTTAAGCAGCAATACAGTTTCTACATCCTAACAAACATTTTCATTATGAGATCAGACTCAAATGTTGATACTTCAAAGGAAAAACTGTGAACAAAAGACAATCTCGCTCATTTGTTTTCATTTTTTATGTAGGTCAATAACAGGGCAAAGTTCAGATTTGCTTTCAGATTCTATGATATCAAGCACCTCTCTGGTTACATAAATCTTTAAATGTCAGCCTCTCTTTTACCCAGGAACTCAAGTCCACTTCAATGCAAATAGGTGCAGGTGAGGGTTTTAAAGGACACACATTTCCTGGCAGCAGGAATTAAACACTGCAGTGAGCAGCAGTTCAGTGCAGACCTGACAAACCAACCACAGGGGCTAAAACTGAGTTTGCAGGTGGATTCTCAGTACTTTATGACACAAACCCCACCACAGAGGGCAGCAGGAGGGCAGGCAGGTGTGTCCCCCACCCCTGTTCGGTCCCAGCCCCGCTCCCTGGGCACTGCCCAGGCTGCAGAACAGTCACTGCCCCAGGCAGGGGTGGCTGTTCCCTCCACCCCACTGGGCAGTTTCATAGAATCATAGAATGGGTTGGGTTGGAAAAGCCCTCCGAGATCACCAAGTCCAACCCTTGGTCCAACTCCAGTCCCTTTACCAGATCATGGCACTCAGTGCCACGGCCA
>JAWWEV010000037.1:10733521-10746128 GCA_035583235.1 Hafferia zeledoni | reverse complement strand
CACAGCTCAGAGCCCAGAGCCGTGTCCTACAGGTGGAGCTCTCAGACCTTCCAGCTCAGCACCAGCCTCCTCCCAGGGCTCCCAAATGGGTGGTGGGATCTTCCAGCTCAGCACCAGCCTCCTCCAGGACTCCCAAACGGGTGGTGGGACCTTCCAGCTCAGCACCAGCCTCCTCCCAGGGTTCCCAAATGGGTGGTGGGACATCTCAGTGCTGTTTGTCTCACACATCCCTTGGAGTCTTTAGCAGGGAAAACTGAGAAGTTACTTTCACATCCCTCAGAGAGGAGTTTCTGGGCACACTGTTTGGGGATGTGACCACACAGGGATGGCTCTTTGAAACAAGTCCTGCTGTTCTGTCCCCAGGGAGCCCAGCCCCAGGTGGCAGCAGCCCCCAGGACACAGAGCTGGTGGCTGAGCTGGCCTGGGAGTTTGCCATCAGGGAAGGGTTCCGTGTGTTCGACAGCCTGCCCAGCACGGGGCTGCTGGCGCGGCACTGCCACTCCTGGGCCGGGCACGGGCCCTTCCCTGGCAGGAGGTACAGCACCTGGCCTCATCCTGTGCCCCACCAGCCTCCTGGGGGTGGCCTGGGGGCTGCAGTGCAAGCTGGAAGATGCAGGAGTCCAGAGGGGTGTTCTGAGGTGCCAGCCCAGCCCCACTGCACGTCCTCTGGCAGAACTGCAGGTGAGATCTTCCCCCTGGAGCTGCCCCTGCCCCAGCGCGGGCATCGTGGCCTCAGACACTTGGCACTCACAGAGTCCACAGGCTTGCAGGAAGGGGGCTGGGTTCCCATGGCTGCAACAGAGTTCATATCCTGGGAAACAGTGATTTGGGAAGCTGGAACTCCCTTCCAAGGGGAGCAGTTAATGCCAGCCCAGCTGTATCTGCTGGTGCTGCTCCACCGAGGTCCTGCCATCAGTGCTGGGCTTGGGCTTTCCACCTGCCAGTCCAGGGAGGGGAGGGAAGGGCTGCTCATTCCCATGCAGGGAAGCTGTGGGAAAGGCTGAGTTAATTCCCTTCATGGTGTTCCCTGGAGATCCCTCAGAGGGGCAGGGAGCTGCCTGCACCTCCACACCTCTCACTGAGTGAGAATGGGAGCAAACATTCCCACCCCTGGGTTGCTCCTGAGATTATACTCTCAATTATTCCAGTGGCAGTATCAAATTCTAGTGGGTTACTGAGCTGCCTTTCAGCTGCCAAAACCAGATGCCATCTGTTGTTCTGCCCTTCCAAAGCATTTGCTTGTGGCAGGAACCAGCCAACCCAGCTTTCAGGGTGCTTAGCAGCTGATCTGCTGGGAGGGACAGGGAAGCAGCAGCCATGGGGAATTTGGGAATGCTGGATGAGCAGATTTCATCCTTCTTTGAAACACTCATCTTTGCCAAGCCTCCAAACATCAGGACTGCCACACTCTCTACTCCATGCCTGGGGCTTGTGTGTGGGGCCAGGGCCCCCCCTCATCCCTGCCATGCCCTCGTCCATCCCACTGCTCTTTTCCTTGGCATCATCCCTGCACTGTCAACCTTTGCTGTGGGAGCGTGGTGGGAGAGCCAGGGGAGGAGTCTTGCTGCCTGCAGCAGGAAGATAATGCAGAGAAGGGTCAAACAGCCAAGTATTCCTGGCCTGGAACTGCCACAGCACTCCTGAGCTGGGCAAGGGCCAAGGGCATGGGCAAGGCTGCCCTGTGCCAGCTGGCACCACTGGGAGAGGCTCATTCCTGGGAGCTTGGCAGCCAGATGCCTTGGCTGAGGCACTCCTGGCTGAGCAGGGCAGGAGCTCAGCTGGGCCTGCACATCCCACACCAGGAGCCAGCAGACTTTGCCTGCTGCTTCCACAGGCTGCCTGTCCCTGCAGTGCTGGGGGAGATCCTCTCCTTCAGAGCCATGGCTGGCTGGCAGGGGGCACAGCACCAGGGTGGGGGCTCAGCAGGATCTCCTGTGTCTCATCCTCTGCCCCCAGGAGCAAAGCAGAGGCTCTGAGGGCTGTGCAGGCCGTGGCTCAGGGCAGCCAGGTGAGCAGACACCTGATGCTGGAGCCTTCCCTCACCCAAACAAAGCAGCACAGGCACCTTTCCCTCCCTCCTCCACCCCACTGCAGTGGGGCCTGTGAGCACCAGGGGTGGCTTGTCCTGCTGGGCTCCCAGGAGAGGATGTTTGCACTTCCTGCCACCTGCCCTGGTCCTGCAGCCCTTTCTGTGCCCACATGGGCTCTGGTCTCGCTCTCCCACAGGTCTCTGGACAGAACATCTCCACAGTGCAGATCCCAGCTCGGTGCTCCCCTCGGATCTGAGCTCCACGTCTGGCTGAGGGTCCCATGGGGTCCCGTGCTCTCCAAAGCAGAGCTGAGCCATCAGCCCTCTGGAGCCTCAGATGGAAAACTGAACCATCCACTGTGGCCCAGGAGAGCCTGTGAGCTGCTCAGTTCCAGAGCTGTTTGCTGCTATCTGTGCTCGGTGCCTTTATTGCCCAGCTCAGCACGGGGCAAAATCCAGCCCTGGACCCTGAGGCTGCAGGGAGTCCCTCCTGCAGCTGGGCTGGGAGTGCAATATTGGGGTTTGGGAATAAAGAGAATGGAGCAGGGGGGCTCTCCTGCTCCAGCACAGCACCTCCAGCAACCTGCAGATGGGACATGAGTCCTTGGGTGTGGAGGGAACTGAATCAGGTCCTCAGGGACTCTGGATTCAGGGCAGACTCTGGGGCTGAGGCAGTGCTGGCCCCTGGGGCTGGGAGGAACTGGGAGGACTCCAGTCCTGTGACTGCAGTGGATTTCTTTGGGGATCACAGAGGATGCAGACTCTGATCAGTGGGGGATTGTGGGAACAATCATGGTAGTTCCAGGTTCTATTAATTTAATAATTAAGTGATGGGCACACTTTGAATTCTTCTCCAGCTCCTGTAGCACAGGCACAGCCTCACAGCCCATTTTCACAAGGCCACATCCATCTGTCCGGTGTCACCACCCCACTCCTGCTCTCAGGGGCACAGGGAGGGCTGCAGAGGAGCCCTGGGGTGGCCCTGCTGGCTGCTCTTCACCAGCACCATGGGGTGTAGGGAAGGTGGTAACCTGAGCTTTGGGTTCTCCAGGCACCGGTGTGAAATTCCACCTCTCCCTCAGGCCCTTGGCTGCGCTGTGGGAGGGGGAGGGAGCCGTGGCAGAGCCTGGATCTGCCCAGCCCAGGACTTGGGGTGGTTTCTGCAGGCACCCGATCCTGCTCCTCTCACCGTCCCGTATTTCAGGCTCACCCCAGCGGCCGCTGCGGGCTCGGAGCTGGGTGTGCCATCCGGGTGGGTAAGGGGGGTCTGCCTGCCGAGCCCCAGGGGAGGAGGGGGCTCAGGAGGGGCATTACCACGGGGCTGGTGCTCAGTGTCACCCCCTGCCCCTCCCTGTCCCTAGGGTCAGCAGAAGGCACGGCCAGGACACACAGGGCAGCTTAGCCCTGAGCTGGAGCTCAGCTCGGTGACGTGCCCTGAGCACACACAGCCTGGCCCGCTCCCCCGGGGGGACACAGGCACAACTCTGCAGGTCAGACAGGTCTGTCTGGCACCTCCCAGAGTGCTTTCACACGTGCAGGTCTGTAACAGCAGGGAGGACACGCTGGAACACGAGTCCCTGCAGAGTGTCACCTCCTAAAGGGCTGCCCAGGGCCCACTGTGTGGAGCAGGAAGGGAATCTGTCACCCTTCAGGGGGGACAGGGATGAGAGAGGAGATCCTGCCCAAGAGGATTTCTGTTCAGCTGATCCAGGATACACAGGCCTAATCCGAGTCCTGCTGGATAACCTTGGGCAGGCATTGTGCCCCTCTGGGCTGTGGTTCCCCCATGCACAGCAGGGCTGGGACTTCCCTCCTTGGGAAACACCTGGAGAGCTGGAACCTTCAGCAAGACCTTCAGCAGCCCCAGGACTGTGGGTGAAACTTTCTGAACTGCCATATTCCACAATTCTTCTGGCCCCTGTCATTAACCAGAGCCATCCCTGGCACCTTTCTTAGAGCCCTGACTGAAGAAGCCAGAGTTGCAGTCAGACACAGTAACACCACAGCTTTTCTCTGGAGGTTAAAAACTCTTGGTGTGTTTGGTGTGTGGCTCCCTCAGTGCTGGTGCTGTAACTTGGGCACACCTCTGCTCCCTGCAGGGACCTGCACTCTGGACTTGCACAAGGCATTTAAGCAAACAAGGAAGAAAGGCCTTTAGCCATTGTTGGGAGCAGGTTTACAAAGCCCTTCATTTGTATGCACCGAGTGAGTCCCTGCTGTGTAAGGACTCTGCTGGCTCTGTCACTGCCCCACACAGGAGCTTTGGAGTCCTGTGGCAGTGGCTGTGGTGGCATCTGTGGCCCAGGTCACCTCCCTCCTCCTCACAACACCTTCCTGCAAAACTGATCGGCACCAACAGAGATGGTTCTGCTTTTCTCTCTGCCTTTTTCCTCGTTGTTTCCTGCCCAAAGTTCCCTGGGTAGGGACAGGGACAGGGAGAGGGACAGGGACAGAGACAGGGACAGGGACAGGGACAATGTGGGTGCTGGACACTGATCAGGCATCGCTGGTGCATCAAACCAAGCCTGATCTGAACTGAGCTGGGCTCAACTGACCCAAATAGTGCTGACCTGTGCTGAGCTGAGCTGAGCCCAGCTGAGCCAAACAGGACCATGCTGAGCCAAACTGTGCTGCCCGAACCGAGCTGGATCGAGATGATTCGATCCGAACCAAGTCACGCCAAGTCAGTTCTACTCGTGCTGCTGCGGACAGCACTGAGCCGAGCCGAGCCGAGGCGTGCCAGACCCAGCCCCGGGGGCCGAGCCGAGCCGTGCCAGACCCAGCCCCGGGGGCCGAGCCGAGTCGTGCCAGACCCAACCCCGGAGGCCGAGCCAAGGTGGGCGGTACGGAGCGGGGCGGAGCGGGACTGCCCCGGCTCAGCTCAGCTCGGCTCGGCTCGGCTCAGCTCAGCATGTTGCGGACGCTGGTGCGCAGCTCCCGGCTCTGCCCGGCCCAACTCCGGGCGCCCTTTTCGGCCGCCGCCGCCTCCCCCATCCCAGCGCCCAACCCGCGTCCCGACATCGCCTACAACAAGGTAGGGCCGGGGGTCCCGGGTGCGGGGCAGGGACAGCCCCTTGGAGGGGAGATTCGGGCCCGAAGCCTCTTGTGCTGCGGGAACCCCCCGTGGGAGCGCTCCCTGCGGGGCACAGGAGCGTGTCCTGCCACCCCCGCTCGCTGTCCCCGTCCCTGTCCCCGCGGGGGCTCAACTCAGAGGGAGGGAGGGGGAAAACCCTGGGGAAGGGGCCTGGCTGGGCTGGTGATCACAGTGGGGTTGGATCAAGACGTGGTGGATTCTCACTCAGTGCCACATCAAGTCTCCTTTTAAACACCTCCAGGGATGGAGAATCCACCCATTCCAATGCCTGAGCACTCTCTCTGTAAAGAATTTCTTCCTGATATCCAACCCAAACCTCCCCTGGCAGAGCTTAAGCTGTGCCCTCTTGTTCTCCTGCTGGTTGTCTGGAAGAAGAGCCCACCTTGTCCCGAGCGGGCGCTGTGGGGTGAGCTGAGAGAGGTGCTGGGGAGGCAGTTCTGCTTCCAAGGAATTCGGGTCCTTCTCGGCTCCTTCCGGCGCTGGGATCAGACTGGCCGTGGTTGGCTGAGCGCTCGGCAGGTTCTGGGCGAGCCCCGCGATCTTTGCACTCGCACTGTCGCTGAGGACCTGAAAAATAAAACAAATTCAGCCTTTAAGAGAAAGGAAGAGTTGGGGAAAAGCTGCAGGTGGCACCTGGGGCTGTTTCAGAACAGTGCACAGAGAGCCTGAAATCGTTTAATCTGGGTAATAATATAATCTTTTAGGTTGGAAAGGACCCTTAAGACTGTCAGAAATGCTGCAAAAGCTCTAGTGCTCTGTACAAGATCAACTGCTCTCTGTGCCTAAAGACTTTCCCACTGCTCAGTCTCCCGAGTTTCCCAGTGTCCCTGCACACCCCCAGCCAGACTTCCAGGTCTTGCAGTGTGTTCCCAAGGTGGGAACTGCTTCCAATTCACAATGCTGTCTGCTGAGCTGGGAATTCTGTCAGCAACTTGAGGCTGTGTCTTTTGTTGTGTGCTTTTAGGCTAAAACATCTCATAGTGGTGCAGGTTTGGAGCCCACACAAGTGAAGAAGTTTAAGCCCTTTTAATTAAGCAGCCATCAAAGCTCTCCCTGGCTCCAAGGCTCAGCTCTGCTTGGCTCTTCCTTTGCAGATTTTCATCAATAACGAATGGCACGATGCAGTCAGCAAGAAAACCTTCCCCACCATCAACCCAGCCACGGGAGAAGTCATCTGCCAGGTGGCTGAGGGGGACAAGGTGAGAGCTGTGTGGGTGAGGAGGGTTTGTTCTCCGTGTCAGCAGGGCCTGGGGGGCTGCAGAGGAGGCACCACCTCCCCTCTCACCTGGGCAGCTCCAGGAGGGCTGTGCATGCAAATACCACATCGAGTGCTGCCTGTGTTCTTCCTTGGCAACACCTGGCCTTGCCCACACCAGCTCTGAGCCAGGGCTGGGAGGGGCACAGAGAGCAGCAGGGCAGGGGAGCCAGAGCTGGGAGCTTTGGGAGCAGTCCTGGGGCAGGCAGGGGGGAAGGCAGACACCTCTGTGGTCCTGTGTGCCTGCAGTGTGACACAGCCATGGTGGCAGGGGACACAGAAGGCCAGGATTCCCCTCACAGCCCCTTCCTGCTGCACAGGTGCACTGGGAGCCCAATCTCAATATTAATAAAATTAAGAAAAGAACTGATGGGGAATAGTCATGTAATTATCCCCTGCCTTGTGCAAGGCCCTCTTAAGAGTCTGTGGCAGAGCTGAGGTGTTTCCAGCAATTTTGGGTTCTCCCTACAGTCTGGAAACTTGTCTGAGTTCCCCAGGGGAGGGGAGAGTGAGGAAAACCCTTTGTTGTTGCCTCTCTGTGGCAGCCTGGCTTGTCCTGGCGAGACCATTCCAGCAAGTCAGGACACAGAACCAACCAGAAACCACCCAGTGCCCTGACAGGACAAATGATGGGCCAGAGATCTCTGATCAAGAGAAAACTTCTCAAGTCAAAAGCACTTCCAGAGCTTCTTCCATGCCTTGTTCTAGGGGGCAAATACTAACCCAGCAGGTGACCCTGCAGAAATAACCTGGTGATATTTGCACTGCCCAGAGCTGAACTAACAGAGTGTGAGTGTGGGGAGGTGGGGGCTGCCCAGCTGTTGCACCCTCTGCTTCCCTGCAGCTCCTGCTGCCTCTCCCTCCTGGATGCAGGCTGGGTGGGAGGCTGGGTGGGCTCCAGCACAGTGTGGTGGCCGGGCTGGTGGTCAGTGGGCACACCCAGGGGCTGTGGGCTGTGTGCTGATGGGTGTCCTGCAGTGGGGCACTGCCCAGGCTGCAGGCTCTCCCCCCAGCGTGGCACCATCAGGCAGAGGGTGCTGGTGCCAGTCTGGGGGCAGAACCTGCAGCCTGGCACCATCAGGCAGAGGGTGCTGGTGCCAGTCTGGGGGCAGAACCTGCAGCCTGGCACCATCAGGCAGAGGGTGTGTCCTCGTGGCGCGCAGGCAGCTGTTCTGAGGGGACTGACTGTGTGCTGGTCGCCCTGTTCTCACGCTGTCCCCGTGCCCCCCGCAGGCAGACGTGGACAAGGCGGTGCGGGCAGCCCGGGCAGCGTTCCAGCTGGGCTCTCCCTGGAGGAGGATGGACGCTTCCCAGCGGGGCCAGCTGCTGCACCGCCTGGCCGACCTCATCGAGCGCGACCGCGCGTACCTGGCGGTGGGTGCGGTGCCCGCTGCGGGCACGGGGCGGGGTGGGGAGCTGCCCCCGGGGAGCTGCCCCCGGGCCACCCTGCAGGGCAGGCCCAGCCCACACGGAACACTCAGCTCTCCCCCCTCGCCCTCCACTGTTTCGCAGGCGCTGGAGACTCTGGACAACGGCAAACCCTACGCCATCGCCTACCTGGTGGACCTGAACATGGTGGTGAAGTGTCTCAGGTGGGTGTGAGGTGACAGCCAGTGCTGGCTGTGCCACAGGGACCTCTGCAGGGCAGCACCAGGTCCCTCCCACTCAGGGGTTGTCTGGATCTGACTGCTGGTTTCGTCTGGTGGTGTCAATCCTGTGACTTCCCAGAGGATTTTTGTTGACTGTCTCTTGCTGTCCACAGGACTCACACCAACAATGATCTGTTACAGCACAGCAGTGACACACTTTGTTATGCTGGCAAAAGTGGGAGACAGAATATTTGTATTTACTGTCCATCCCTAAAATCCCCTGTTTGGGCTATACTTGCACTGGGAGCTGTTCCATGAAGTGACTGAAAAAGGAAGCAAACAGCTGCAGGAAGTCACTTTGTTTGCTGTTGACAGGACTGGTGTTATGTTGCAATAACTTGTTATTTTCACTGCAGTGACCCAAACATTGTTGTTTCTAGATACTTTGCAGGCTGGTCTGATAAGTTCCATGGGAAAACCATCCCGTTGGACGGAGATTTCTTCTGCTACACCAGGCACGAGCCGGTGGGGGTGTGTGGGCAGATCATCCCGGTGAGTGGAGTGTAACAACAGCTCTGCAGCACTGGCAGAGTTCAGTGTTACAAAGACGTTACCATCCGTTGCTGAGCCCTGCTCTGCTTCCTCCCTGTGGTCACCAAAGCTCTGCTTGCACCACCTGGGAGGGCTCTGACTTCACTCTGCCAGTACAGACCGTGGGCTGAGTGAAATTACTGTGTATCTGCTGATTAAAACAATTTTAAAAAGGATTTAACCCCTTTCAGAGGAGTCACCTGACTGAGAACCACAATTCAGTTTAAATGACCACCTAGAATTAAACCCAGAATTTTGTGTGATGAGGAAATAAGGGACAAAAATCAGCTTTTTGCATGTGATCATCTCTTTCAGTAACCAGGTGGTTTGTCACAGCAAAGCCATCCTTGTCCCATGAGCCACGGGCAGTGTCAGCTCCGTGTAGGAGCAGCCAAGTTCTCATTTTTGGGTGCTGCATTTGTACATTCCTCATCTTTGCATTGAGCAAGAGCTGCACAGAAACACCTTGTCAGTCTGTCTGGTCATCACAAACAGGCTTGGTTGCAAAATGCCCCAAAAAAACATTCAGTGGCTGAAGTGACAGTCAGGATTGGTCCCCAAAATCTGGGGGTTTGCAGTGGTACTGAGAGACCTCACTGACACTCCAGAGTTTTCCTGCAGTGCTTGAAAAGGAGGCAAAAATCAAGGAGCATCTCAGGGCAGATCCAGAGCTGCTTCCACAGGTGGATTTGAGTGAAGCTCCTGAATAATCAGAAACTTTCTGCTTCAGAGCAGCAAATCCCTCCTTGTTTTCCAGTGGAACTTCCCACTGCTGATGCAGGCGTGGAAACTGGGGCCTGCCCTGGCCACTGGGAACGTGGTGGTGATGAAGGTGGCAGAGCAAACCCCGCTGAGTGCCCTCTACGTGGCCAGTCTGATCAAAGAGGTGAGTGCCAGGGCCAGGCTGGGGAGGGCTCAGCCCCACTGGGGGGGCAGGTGTGGCAGAGCAGGGAAGGGCTGTGTCCCCTGCAGAAAGGCTGGGGTGCCTTGGGTCTCTGAGCAGTTGATTTAGCCAAAAACCCACCCCTTTTGTCCTCAGAAATGTGTATGCAGAGGAGGTAGATCTTGATTAGGGAGGGACTCTTTGAGGCTCAGTTAAGTAACTCCAGAGTGATTAGTGAACATACACATCTCTGGACATATATATTTATATATGGGTGTATATGTAGCTCCAAACTCTGCTTGGGATATGGGTGGGGAGAGGAGCTGTCCTGGTTACTGCAAGCTGAGCATTCAAACTCCAGAGCAATCCCAGTTTCCCACTGGGAATGTGAAGCACAGCCCCTTGTTCCTGGTGGGAGGGTCCCTGACCCGGGAGTGCAGGGGAAATCCATGCCCTGTGAGGGACTAACGTTGCTGTTTCCCGGGCACTGCCAGGCTGGGTTCCCCCCTGGAGTGGTGAACATCATCCCTGGCTATGGCCCCACGGCAGGGGCTGCCATCTCCTCCCACATGGACATCGACAAAGTGGCTTTCACAGGCTCCACAGAGGTGAGAGAGCCCCTGGCCCTTGGGATAATGGGAATATCTCACTGCTGGAATGCCTTTGCTCTGGGAAGCACTGGAGGGGTTGGCCTTTTCTGCACAAAATACTGGAGGTGCCTTCTACACTTCCTTTTCAAAAGCACAGCTGGTTCCAGGGTGTGCCACTTCTTGTGCATTGCATAAGACTCTTATTCTTGTTTTGTTCTTTGGAATATTTCCCATTGTTTCCCTGGAGCTGCTTCTCCCTGCAGGTGAATTGGGCAGCCACAGCCCTGGCAGTGAGGGGGTTATTGTTGGTGCTGCCTGGGGTGCAGGCCCAGTGCCCTGCCAGGCTCTGCTGATGGAGGAGAACCAGAACTCCAGCCTGTCCCCATGGAAATGAAGTGCTGAGTGTGCAAGGAGTTCATTGCAGCCCCTGCTCTGCTCTCTGCAGGTGGGGCACCTGATCCAGAAAGCTGCAGCAGAGAGTAACCTGAAGAGGGTCACCCTGGAGCTGGGAGGGAAGAGCCCCAACATCATCATGTCTGATGCAGACTGTGAGTGCCTGCTGTGCCCTGTTTGTGCCTTGGGCCTGGCTTTGTGCAGGCAGAGCTGCAGGGGAGGGCGAGGAAAGCTCTGCTGGGCTCACCCAGGAACTGTCTCTGCTGGAGCTGCTGTCTCTGTACTGCTCTGTCACTGCTGCTCTCCCACTTTTCTGCCCAGTGCTCTGGAGTTCAGTCACCCACAGACTGTTGTTCCAGTCTCTTTGCTCCCTTTTTGGTGTCCCTTGGATAACTCTGCTCCTCCCTACACATAAAGTCCCACTGTACAGACTCATTTCTTCTGGTCTTGCTGAACCAACAAATGTGCTTTTCTATGGCAGCAAGGAAGGAAATTCATATAGATCTAAAATAACTGGTGTTTAATGCCTGATCATTCCAAATGAGGGCTGCAATCAGATGTTTTTCTTTAGTCTGGGGTGCTTTAACAGACCCTCCCCTGAATTAACTGTGTGTACCTCCTGCCCTACCAAACCACACCAAGAGCTGCCAGAACTGTGACCCCCCCTCTCAGTGACAGCTGTTCCAAAGCAGTCCCTCCCTGCCTGGGGGTGGTTTCTTTGCTGATGTGGTGTCTCTCCTGTCCCCTCAGTGGAGTGGGCAGTGGAACAGGCCCACTTTGCCCTGTTCTTCAACCAAGGGCAGTGCTGCTGTGCCGGCTCCCGCACCTACGTCCAGGAGGACATCTACAACCAGTTTGTGGAGAGGAGTGTGGAGAGGGCCAAGGCCAGGGTGGTGGGAAACCCCTTCGACTCCAAGACTGAGCAGGGGCCTCAGGTAAGGGCAGGACATGCCCTCAGCTCTTATCTCATGGAATAGTCCCAGTCTTGAGTCCTGTGTGGCACTAGATTAGAGTGGAATTATCCTTCAGGCTCTTGATTAACCTCCTTTGAACTGGGCCTGTGATCTCCTTGCTTGGTTAATTAGCCGCTCTGATGATTCCCAAAGCTCCACTGGGGGCTGGCAGTTAAACCACTCCCTTTGAGGCTGGCTGGGAGCTCTGCTGGGATGAGGAACTGCAGGGTGGAGTGGGGTGTGTTTCCCCCCAGAGGAGGGGGAGCTGAGGTGTGTCCTGTGGCTCTCAGGTGGATGAGGAGCAGTTCAAGAAGATCCTGGGTTACATCAGCACTGGGAAGCGTGAGGGAGCCAAACTGCTGTGTGGTGGCCACCCAGCTGCAGACAGGGGCTACTTCATCCAGCCCACTGTCTTTGGGGACGTGCAGGACAACATGACCATTGCCAGGGAGGAGGTGAGTCCTGCAGCCCCTTCCTGGCCCTCCCCTTCTCACTTCTGGTCACTCTGGCCCCTCTGATGCAGAACCCCCACCCTGGGTGTCCCTGAACTGTGAAACTCTCCCTGGAGTTCTTGTCCCAGCCCAGGGCTCTGGAGCAGGGGAGGTGGGATGTGATTGTCCTGTCCTGTGTGCCCTCTGCCCCCCTGCCCCGCTCCAGCCCCACACCAGGAGCAGCTCCCACCCCCCCCACGCTCTGCCTGCTCTTCTTGCAGATCTTTGGGCCGGTCATGCAGATCCTGAAGTTCAAGACCATGGAGGAGGTCATTGAGAGGGCCAACGACTCCAAGTACGGGCTGGCGGCCGCCGTCTTCACGCGGGACCTGGACAAGGCCAACTACGTGTCCCAGAGCCTGCGGGCTGGCACCGTCTGGTGAGACCCCTGGCACAGCTGGCACCGTCTGGTCAGCCCCCCCCTGCCCCTGGCACAGCTGCTGGCACGGGCTGGTGAGCACCCCCTGCCCCTGGCACAGCTGCTGGCACCGTCTGGTCAGCCCCCCCCTGCCCCTGGCACAGCTGCTGGCACCGTCTGGTCAGCTCCCCCTGCCCCTGGCACAGCTGCTGGCAGGGGCTGGTGAGCCCCCCCCTGCCCCTGGCACAGCTGCTGGCACCGTCTGGTCAGCTCCCCCTGTCCCTGGCACAGCTGCTGGCACGGGCTGGTCAGCCCCCTGTCCTTTCTGGCACCATCTGGTGAGCCCCCTGCCCCTGGCACAGCTGCTGGCACCGTCTGGTC
>JAWWEV010000037.1:10685939-10716259 GCA_035583235.1 Hafferia zeledoni | reverse complement strand
CACCAGCCCAGGGCACGGAGTGCCCTGGGCTGGTGATCACAGTGGGGTTGGATCAAGATGGGGTTGGATCTCTTCTGGTCTGATTATCACCCCCCTTCCCCCTCCAAAGGGTGAGCCCAACACTCTGAACACCCTGCTGGGGGTGTGGGGAGAGGGGCAGAGCTGCCCTGGGGGAGGCCAAAGCTGTGCTGTGTGTGCTCCCCCCCAGGAGAGAACGAGGATGAGAAGCTGAACGAGGTGGTGCAGGAGGCCTGGAAGTACAACCGGGAGTGCAAATTGCTGCGGGACACCCTGCAGAGCTTCAGCTGGAACGGTGAGAGCTGCTCCTCCTGCTGCCAACAACCCTGCCTTGCTGCATTCCTGCTGCTTTGGGGCTCCTGCTGCTGCTTCAGGCCAGAATGGTGCTCTGAAAGTGGGGGGGAAATTCTGCTTGCTTTGGGTTTCAGAGGCACCGAGTTGGGTAGGGATGGAACAGCACAGAGGGATCACCAGGGAAAAGGGGGAATGGCTTCCCCACTGCCAGAGGGAGGTTTAGATCCTTCCCTGGGAGGGTGGGCAGGCCCTGGCACAGGTTGGGCAGAGCAGCTGTGGCTGCCCCATCCCTGGGAGTGTCCCTGTCCAGGTTGGAACAACCCAGGATGGTGGAAGGTGTCCCTGTCCAAGGGGGTTGGAATAAGATGATCTTTAAGGTCTCTTCCACCCCAAACCATTCCACAATTCTGTGATTTTATGATCCCTTTAGGAACCTCTTTTGAGCTGGTTTCCTCCCAGCTGCTCATTCCCTCTCTCTGCCCTTGTCCCTGTCACACAATGTCCCCTCGGCTTGGCTGGGGTGGGGACCCCCCTGGGCCAGGACAGCCACCCCAGGGGTGCTCAGGGGGCTCCTGGGCAGAGCAGGGGCAGGGGGGGGTCACCCCCATGGGCAGAGGAGTCACCCCCAGGGCCACCAGCCCACAGGGGATGGTTGTGCCTCTTCCCTCATCCTGTTCTGCTCAGTTGGGTTTAATTCAGGTCTCCAAGTGCTCGATTTTGCAGCAGAACCAGACACTGTCACTCTTGTGGTTGCCTTGCCCTGACTCTGGGGGAGCCACTGCTTGAATCCAGCCAGGATCTCTTCCCTTCTCATTCCCAGCACCTCATTCCCTGTTCTTTCCCTTCCAGGCAGAGGATTCACAGACAAAGTGGATCGACTAAAACTGGCAGAAATAGTCAAACAAGTCATTGAAGAGCAAACAAACTCCCACAACTCTCAATAGCTGGAGCTTCTTAATCTTATTTTTTTTACCATTTAAGATTTATTCTTTAACTGTAAAAAGTATTTTTATGTAAATTAATAAATCATAATTATTTCATTAAATTTCCATACTGCTTGAAAATGCTGTATAGTTGTAGATACAAAAGAAAGATCATTGGTACTGTAATATTTTTTTAAGACTCAGTTCCTTGAGGTCTCTCTGATCACTGTACTGTTAATCAGGAGGGCCCAAAAGGGCTGGAGTAGATTGTTAAATACCATTCTTTTTCTTAATAACCAGTTGCAGGAGCTGCTTCCACCTGCCCCAGCCAGCCCTGCAGTGACTGTGTGAGGACAAGAGCCACAGTTTAACCCTGCTCAGTGAGTACCTGAAGGGAGGGCTGTGAAGCACCAATTCCCAGCTGCTCTTGGCACCTAATCCTGTGTCTGTAGGTAGAGGCAACTAAATGAACTAACCCTGAATGTGCTCAGTGCCCTGGGAGCCCCTTGGCCTTGCCTGGGGCTCCTGGGCCTTGTGCTCACTGGGGTTTGGGGTCTGAGCAGGAACTCTCCTCTTCTTGGCTCTTCCCATCTCCCTCAAACCTTCTTCAAGGCTCTCCCCTCTCTCTTTTTCCCTCCTCATCTTCCTCAGACCTTTTCTAAGGCTGAATTCAGCATAAAACTCTTCTTGTTCTCCCCATGTCCAATGGCAGAACAGCAGAATGTTGGAGTTCTTACCACAGGTTGTTGTTGTTTCCCTGGTGGGATCTGCCCTGGACAGAGCTGTGTTCCCTTCAGCCCCTGCTGTGTGTGATCCACCCCTGGATTCCCATTCCTTCCTCCCTGGGAGATCCAGCCCTTGCTTTCAGACCCTTCCTGTCCTTTGAGGGATTCTCCCTGTGCTGTGTCCCCTCCAGAGCCCAAATTCCCACTTTGATGCCTTTGAGCTCCTTTTTGGGGGAGCCACAACTGCAGGGCTGCTCCTTCCCCCTGTCCTTGTGCTGCCTCCCAGGGCAGGTTCTACCCCAGTCTGGACCATTGGCTCCCAAAGCTGCTTTTTTAACCTTCCTGAAGCAAACTGGACAGAATCTGTACATATTTCTAGTTTTCTACCTTTGGCTGCTTTCCTTTCTTTTGGGACTGGATGGAGGCTTTTTATAGAGATATTTTGGTACCAAACCTGTGCAGCTCCTGAGCTTGGTCTGTCCTGAAGTGCCAGTTCAGGGCTACAAGTCACGACTTCAACCATTTGTTATTTCAGAGCTCCTCACTTTGGGTTCACATGGACAAACCTGAGCCATGAACCCCCCACTCCTCTCTTAGGGCAGTTCTTTGGTGTCTCTTTTCTCCACCAAACTCCTTTCATTGATGGCAAAGCAGTGTCTGACTTTCTGTACAGTTTTGTAAAGGGTGATTTGGTTTTCCTACCTGAAGGAGACTCTTCATTTCCTGTTCTCTGTCAGCACTTTGGCACCTTTTCCTTGGCTCCTGGGGCACTTTTCCAATGCCTGATTTATTGTCCTGTTTAATTTGGCTGCTGGAGCAGGAGTGTCTTGTGTTGTCCCTCTGACATTTGGGGTATTTGTGCCCTGACCTGTCCCTGAAAACTCAAGATAATTAGCAAGAAAAAAGAATATTTGTCATTTCTTGGTTGTACCAGAGACTTTAAAGCCTTGTAATGTTCATTTCAATGTTCATTTCTGTCCTTGCTCTAATTCTGGGTCGTGTCAACATCCACACAAGTCTTGAAATGTAAGAGGTGGTTTCATTTTTACCTTGAAATCCGTGGATTTTTTCCCTGGGAAATGGTAACTTTATAGAGACAGAGCAGGGAAATCAGCTGTGCTTGAACAGGAGTGCAAAAAATTCCCCCCACAGGCACTTTGTGGCTCTGCCTCTGAGGGGGAAAACACTCAGGCAGTTTTTTGGGAGTTGGCAGGAAGGTGGATCAGGTTGAGCTTTGGCAGAAGGAAATTCTTCTTCTGGAGTGACTCTGAATTGTCTTGTCTGGGATAAATGAGAAAGGCCTGATGTGAAGCAGAGGGAGGAGGGACAGGTTAAGAAACCACAAATTGAAGATTCAAGGTCAAATGGTTTTATTTCTGTGAGAAAATTGATAATTCTTTTGACTCTTTGAAAAGTGGAATTTTACATTTCAAAGTGAAATGCAATTTAATGAATTAATTTTCATGTTTTAAAGTAGCATTTGCCTTTCTGCTTCCTGTGTTTAGTTTATTTTCCACTGACACAAATGCAGGACACCTTGCCTTGATTTATAAGGTTTTCCTGGGTGATAAATCTACTGATCCTTTTTGGCAGACTGTGAATATTGTAAATACCTGGAGCTGGAAGGGTTGTGTGGCTCAAAGTCTTTCTTTGTACAAACACTAAAAAGATGTGGAAAAGCTCTGTAGATTTTTTTTCTATTAATTTTTATTTAAGTGAAGAAAACCCTCTGAAATCATTTGACCTCTTCAAAACTTGATGTGTATCTGACTTCTCCTGTGGGTGGTTATTTTAAGCTTTTATCTATATATTAAAAATGAGAAGAACCTGGGTGGGGGAAGGAGCTTTTGGTTGGAAATGGCACCAGGTCAGAGTTGTGCTGTCATTCTGGTGTTAATCCTGGAGCCCCCAGGATGTCCCACAGGCCACATTTCTCTCTGTGTGTTGAAGTGTCCTCGTTTCTCTCCTGTGTCCCCTGAAGTCCCTTTGGGATCAGTATTATATTGTAAATACCCCCTCGGTGTATATAAATGATTTTACTAAACTCAACAGTTCCTGACTGCTTTTGTTTGGTCCCCAAAGCCCTGCAGGGCAGGAGGGAGGAGGGAACTCTCTGGGAATGCTCTGGGATCCTCCTGCCACCCCAGTTCTCCTGGAAGTGTCCAGAGGGTGTGTGGAGGTGGCACTTGGGACAGGGCTGGGGGTGAGCACAGTGGTGGGTTCATGGTTGGACTTGATGATCTTAGAAGGCTTTCCAGCCTTGGTGATTCCATGAGGGCTCTGTCAGCACCCTCAGGGGCTCTCCCTGCCCCAGCTGAAGGTCCAGGAGCAATCCTGTGATTGTTTCCTGGCTAATCTTCCATCCCTTCCCATTCTGAAGCCTTAATCCCCTTTTAAACAAATTGCACTGGCTGGGCAGGCTGTCCCCAAACAGGGTCAGCCCAGGGGGGCTCTGGGGAGCAGAGGGGGGTGTTTAATGTGCTGTTTCCTCCTGCCAGGCCTGGGGGCTGTGCCAGGGAGAGGGTCCCATCCTCCCCATGGAACTCCTGGGGCTGCACAGCTTCAGACTGGCACTCCAAGGGAACTGGCACTCAGGGCAGGGACAAACAGCCAGGATGGTGTCCTGGATCAGCAGCACCCAGGGGCTGAATCTCACATTTCTCAGAAAGATTTTGGGATAAAACCTTTCCTGTGACTCCCCAAGGCATGTTATGTCTGAACTTTGGGACTGGAGAATGGGCTCCTGGGGAGGATTTAAAGGACCAGGTGGAAAAAGATGCCTCAAAACCTGCTGAGAGTCAAAGCTGCCCTGTGGGGGACTTGCTGTGGAAAGCTGAGCTTGGGTACCAGACTCAGTTAAACCTGGCCTGGATGCAAACACAGGGCTGGAGCTGGAGCTGGTTTTTATCCTGTAGAACAGGAACATGGAATTGTTTCACTCACTCTGGAAGAGAAAATCAGCCATTGACCAAAACACCCGGGGTGTGGGACTGACACAGTGAACACAGTTGGGGAAGTTAATTACACAGAACTGGAGTGTTTCCTCCTCTTGTATAACCTGCTGTGGAAAAAATTTGGGTTCTACCCAAAAAGTGAAGCTGTTCAAAAATAAAGAGTGTAAGTTTAGGGAGTTGTTTACAACACAGTTGAAGATGCAGTTTATTTTCTATGGAATGGTGGGACCTCAGTAAATAATTCCCTGGAGCATCTGGAAGGGCAGAGAGGGGTTCAGATGAAATCCTGCTCACCTGGTTCATGAGAGATGCTCCAGGGGGTTGAAGAAGCTGATTTGTGTGAGGATTCTTGGCACGAAGAACAGAAGGGAAATGTGCAGAAATTCCAGGCCTGGAAGTCAGCACTGATATTTTTTTTTGTCCTGTTTTCCAGTTCCTCATTCCCTGCAGTTGGCTCTTAGAGTGGTGCAAGATCTCAGGGTTATGGGGAACTCAGTCAGAGATACAAAAATATTCACTCTGCTTTACTGTTCATTAGTAATGGCAAATAGAGAAATAAAACAGCTACTTGGAGAAGTAAAACCTCCTCTGGTGGAGCTGGATGAGACCTCTGAGCTGTTATAAAACAACTGCTTGGAGAAGTAAAACATGGTCAGTTGGTGCCGAGCTGTCCCACACCATCTGCTGCATTTCTAGGGGTGTTTCCAGAAGGAGAAGTCTGCCCTAAGGATTTACCGTGGTGAAAGAACCCATTTAGAGTCTGTAGGACTTGTCAAATAAATAACCCTCTCCGCGGAGTGTCCCCGGTGGCCCCGCCCGGGCTCTGCATCCGCGGGCACCGGGAGCGACAGCCCCGCCGGGCCGGGGTGGCACTGCTGGCACAGGAGCTGCGGGCAGGGCCCCTCACAGCAGGGTGGAGCCCGAGCCCGCGGGGTCCGGGGCGCTGCTGGGCGCTGTGCTGGAGTAGAACTTCTTCTGCGAGCGCAGCAGAGGGGTCTGAGTGTCCACGTCCCGCCGGGAGCCGCGTTTGAGCGCCAGGAACGCGTGCTGGGTCCAGCCGTACACCAGGCAGTTCAGCAGCCCCTGCGAGGCGGCCGTGAGAGCCTGCGGGAGAACGGGGGGGATCAGGGCTGAGGGAGCCCCTGGGAGAGAGAACAGGGGGCATCAGGGCTCTGGGAACTTGGGGAGCCCCTGGGAGAGAGAACAGGGGGGGGATCAGGTCTCTGGGAACTTGGGGAGCCCCTGGGAGAGAGAACAGTGGGATCAGGGCTCCTGGAACTTCAGGAGTTCCTGGGAAGCTGCTGGGAGAGAACAGGGGTAGAGAACAGGGGGATCAGGGCTCCTGGCAGCTCAGGAGCCCTTGGAAAGCTGCTGTGAGAGCCTATGTGAGAGAAAACAGAGGGGTCAGGGCTCTGGGAACTTCAGGAGCCCCTGGGAAGCTGCTGGGAGAGAGAACAAGGGGATCAGGGCTCCTGGAACTTCATGAGACCCTGGGAGAGCCTGGGGGAGAGCATAGTGAGGTCAGGGCTCCTGGAACTTCAGAGAGCCCTGAGAAGTTGCTGGGAGAGAGCAGGGGAAGAAAACAGGGGGATCAGGGCTTCTGGAGGCTGCAGGGGCAGGGATGTACCTGCAGGATCAGCAGGGCCATGTAGATCTTGCTGGTGGTTGAAACAGTCAGCTTGAGCATGCCAAGGAGCACAGCTGTGGAGAGGGAAGGACAGAGGGTGTTGCTGTGACCCCTCTCTGGGGACAGGGTGGGAGGAGCTCAGAGCTCTGCTCACCTGGGGCCCAGCAGCAGAAGAAAACCACGGGGTAAAAGACCACCCTCTGCTCCACCATCCTGATCATGGCCCACTGCTGGTCCCCCAGGAAGCCCGTGGAGGTGACAAACCTCTTGTACAGCCCTCGGGCCTGGCTGAGGATGACCTGCAAGGGAACAGGCAGACACTGCTTGGGCTGGGAGGTGCTGCAGGAACCCACCTGAGCCCACCCAACCTTGTCACACAATGGTGGAATGCTGGGGGAGATGTTGCTTTGCACGGGACCTTTTCTAAGCTGAGGATTCTGAACTGATTCGGGCTCTTAGAATCATAAAATCCTTTAGGCTGGAAAAGACCTCCAAGATGATCAAGTCCAAGCATGAATGACCTCTTGCTGACCATGCAGCAGGTGAACTGCTGCCAAACTCTGAGCCCTCCCTACCTGCTGAATCCTTTGTGGGATGGGCTGACTGAACACAGGGCTCCAGAAGGATCTCTGTGGTGGCACAGGGACATTTCCTCTCCCCTACCAGCCCTTCCAAAATAACCACAGTTATTCCTCTGCTATATTTACAAGGGCACAGAGTGGCAGGACAAGGGGGAATGGCTTCAAACTGGACTAGAGTGGGTTTAGGTGGGATACTGGGAAGAAAGGGGGTGAGGCCCTGGCACAGGTGCCCAGAGAAGCTGTGGCTGCCCCATCCCTGGAAGTGTCCCAGGCCAGGTTGGACAGGGCTTGGAGCTGGTGGGAGGTGTTGGGGTTGGAACTGGATGGGATTTAAGGTCCCTTCCAACCCAAACCATTCCATGATTCAATATGAATTGGTGGAAGGTGTCCCTGCCCATGGCAGGGGGTGGCACTGGATGGGTTTAAGTCCCTTCCAACCCAACCCATTCCATAATTCCAAGGTAGCCTGGCCTCTGGTGCCATGCAAGCAATAATACAAAGGTGGCCCATGTTTCCTACCAGAATGGCCAGGAAGCTGAGGAGGAAGGAGAGCAGGAAGACGCCGATGCCGTAGAGGTGCATGGCACGGCACACGGTGCCACTCGGGCTCGGCGCCTCGGCGGCACCCACGGCCACCTCCGTGTGCATCAGGAGGCACCTGCAGGACAAGGGGCACAGCCTGAGCTCCTGCCCACCCCCAGGGCATGGGCAGTGCCGGGGGGGCAGCTCACCCGTGCTTCTGGCTGAAGTTCTGGTAGCAGTTGCTGCTGTTGCCCAGGCAGAACACGGGCACCATGAGCAGGAAGGGGATGAGGCTGCAGGAGACAGGACAGCACAGCCAGGGGTTAGTGCACTGCCCCACACCCCCCCAGCCAGCACCACTGGGTGCTTCTCCTGTCCCCACACAGGAATTTAATGTTGTTTTTGTTGACATTGCTCTGGAAAAGTTTGTTATCAGCTGTAGCAACATCGGTGTTTTCATTTGGGAGGGCTAATCATTGGGACAGGGAGCACCTTGTGGAAAACCACAGCTGGTTAATAAAGTTATAATTAACTTGGTTGAAAAAAACCCTCTTAGTCTGTGTTCCTGAGGTCACTCTGCTGCTAATGAGGAGCTTTACAGGTTTTAGTAAAACTGCTCCAAAACAAGTAGGAAGCAGAGACCAACACACTGTAGTTTGTCAAACCCACATCACCCTGCCAGGGAGAACTGAATATTTCCAAACCCACATCACCCTGCCAGGGAGAATTAAACCTCACCAAATCCATGTCACCCTGCCAGGGAGAATTAAATTTCACCAAACATCACCCTGCCAGGGAGAACTGAGTATTTCCAAAGCCACATCACCCTGCCAGGGAGAATTAAATTTCACCAAACATCATCCTGCCAGGGAGAATTAAATCTCACCAAATCCATGTCACTCTGCCAGGGAGAATTAAACCATCCACATCATCCTGCCAGGGAGAATTAAATCTCACCAAATCCACATCATCCTGCCAGGGAGAACTGAATATTTCCAAATTCACATCACCCTGCCAGGGAGAATTAAATCTCACCAAACCCACATCACCCAGAAGGAAGAACTAAACCTTACCAAAACTACATCATCCAGAGACAATTAAATCTTACCAAAACTACATCATCCAGGGACAATTAAACTGTACCAAAACTCCATCATCCAGGGGGAATTAAACCTTACCAAAACTCCATCATGCAGGGAGAACCAAACCTTACCAAAACTCCATCATGCAGGGAGAACCAAACCTTACCTGGATGAGATCGTTGCTATCCGGCCAACACAACTGGCATAATCTACAACCTGCAAAAGCCAAAGAGCTCAGGTAACTCCCCACTCCTGTGCAGCCCCTGCCCACAGGAACCAGCCCCAGGGAGCACTCCAGCAGCTGAGGGTCCTTCAAACACTGATTCATGCCCAGGACAAATGTTTGGTTCTACTTTGCACTGAGTCAACACAGCCAAGTTCAGCCTGTGCTGGTTTGGAGCAGATTCAACCCACGCTGAGTGTCCTGTTCTGCTTCAGGAGGAGGATCAGAGGAGGGAACTTGGACCTGGACAAGTTTATTCACTTCACTTGGCCCTGTTCCTCAGAAACTTCATGTTCTGGTGGAGAAATTCAGGCAGTTTGGAGTGTCCTGGTATCTGCTCACCAGGAAATGTTCTTTGGCAGTGGGACCCACCCAGCAGCTTCAACCCAGGGTGGGACACTGGAGGGTGGGGAATTCTGGCAAGTGTCAAGAGTGGGAGCCCAGAAAAAGGGAATCCAGTTCTCCAGGGGGATCCAAACCCTATGGATAAAATCCCTTAAATGCAGAGTGCTCTGCCCAGCCTGCTGTGCCCAGAGTGCCCCATGGAATACCTGGGACACAAAGCTTGCTGTGCACAGCAAATGTCTGGGGAGGAAAAGGGCTGGCTGGGACAGTGGGGCTGGTGGGTTTGCCAGGATGAGCTGCATTAGGAATGTGCCAGGGATACACAGGGAGCCCCAGAGCAGTCCTGGTGCCTCTCTGCTCCCCTGGGAGTGAGGGGGAAACAACAGCAAGGAGGATTTTGGTCATGAGGCGTGTGAAGTGTTTGCTCAGCCTGTGCCACAGGGAGTGTTTGCTGTGTCCTTGTTCCTCAGGTCCCACTGTTACAGCCCTGCCCCAGAGGGGTTGGGAAAGGCCAGGGATGGGCAAGTGAGGACTGGCCACTGCTCACTGAGCCTGCAGCTCCTGTCATCACTGTTCACACCTTCTACCTCAAACCCTCAGGTGTTTCAGGTGTTCACACCTTCTACCTGTCCCCCTCAGGTGTCACACAGCACTGGAAAGCCTCGAAGCTCTGGAGTGCTGTGTGACACCTGAGGGGGACAGGGATTGTCAGGTCTCATTCCAGGCTATCCCCCTGCTCTCCTGTCCCTCTGCTGTGCCCTGGAGAAGGCAGTGACAGCACCAAACCTGTCCCTCAGCTGCTGCAAACCCCTGGTCTTCCAGCTGCTTCCCAGAGCCCCAGTGCTGAGCTGCTCCCCCAGACCCAGCAGTGACTCTGCTGACCCTGGTGACACATCAGCCTCAGGGCAGAAGGGCCTTCAAGGTCCTTGTGGAGAGGTCAGACATTCTGTGTGCAGCTCCCAAGCCCCACCACCCCCCAAATCAGACCTGGGCACCCAACAGGTGCTCCACATCAGTCCTGCTCACCTGGAGGGGCACCCTGAAGAGGTTCTGGTTGTACTTCACCTTCAGGTCCATGTACAGGTGCCAGGTGTAGTTGACAGTGTAGAGGAAAGAGGCCACGTAGAATATCTGGGAAACACAAATGGTGTTTCAGTCCTACAGTAACAGTTGTTGTAGCCCATTTAGCTCCTCCCTGATGAGCCCAAGGGACAGAGGCAGGAACACCTGCCAGAGATGAGGATCCCTCACCACCCCTGTGCTGGAGAGAGGCTCCCACTGCAAACCACACACAGGCAGCTCCACCTTGGCCTCAGACAGGACAGGGGAACTGAGGGCAGCAGAGCTGTCTTAGAAACACAAATCTTTGGGATTTGGCTCAGTTTGTGGCCCAAATCTCAGCAACAACAGGTTCAAAGGCCCACAGAGCCTCTCTGTGTTACACCCATTGGAAACAACACAGATGTGACATTCAGATTTGCCTGTTGCAGAATGAGCTCAGAGAATTCACGGAAACACAGAACAATGGGATAATTAAAGAGCAAAGTGAGGGCAGAGAATATCTGCCTGAGTTAACATCCCAAATGCCCCTTCTCTCCATGGGAAAAAGGAGGGGAGAAAAGATGGAGCACACTGAGAGTTTCACAGCCCTCGATTCTCTCTTCAGATGAGACCAAATATCTAAAATTTCCTGTGAAACCTCTCAGATCTTTACCCCATTTATTTCCAAACCTGTGTTTGCTCCAGGCTGCCTGATCAGAGCATGCACATGCACGTGCTGTTTGCTACAGGAAACACACACTTGAGTGGCAAAGGCAAAGAGGAAGGGCTGGACAAGGCAATTCTTTTCTGGGGATTTGCTGTCCTTTGCCAAGAAGACAAGGAGCACAGGTCTGCCCCCCTGGTACCATCCATGGCTGGGAAAGGAGGCACTAAACAAACTTGGCCTCCTTCACTGAGGTTGCAAACGCTCTTGGCTGGCTCAAGAGGCCGAGTCAAGGGGCTGTGACATTGCAGCAGGAACACTGCAGTGACTTTCCAGCTCATTAAACAAGCTTTAATGAGAGTTTGCTGCCCTTTTGCAATTCCTTCCAGGGAAGGCCATGAAAAGAGTCCACAAAGATCATTCTCTTGCACTGAGAGAGGCTCAAGAAGTGTCAGCACTGCCTTGTGGTTTGGAGGAGGGAACCAAAGCCCACCTGGGAAGGTGGCAGCAGAAAGTGAGGGGAATTCTGCTCTTCTGACCCTCAGCTTTGGTGCTGGGGCCAGTCCTGCAGCACTTCCCACGGGGAGATGGAGCAGAGACACCAGTCCCTCATTATCCCCCCAGTGGTGCTCCCATTGTGCTCCCCAGCGTGAGCAGAGCCTGCCAGGACATCATTAGGCCACTGGAACTGAACTGGAAGAACAGGGGGGGAGTTGTGCAATTACTACCACAATCCCTGTTCTGCACTTACTATTGTAACACAGAGGCAAGGCAGGAGGGGGAGAGAGAACACAGTCAGGGGACAGCAAAGGGAGCAGCATTTACATTCATAGCAATCAAAGCTGTGGGGCTGAAACAGGGATAGCCCCAGAAACAAAGCAATCTCCTCCTTTGTGGATTCTGGGGAGCTCCATCACTGCAGCATCAGCCCATGGGGATAAATGAGGGCAAACAGCCTGAATAAGGCAAATTGTTGTCCCTGCCCTGGAACATGCCAGGGACCCTGGTGTGAGTCTGTCCAAGGGCTGCCAGCTGCAAACACCCTCCCCTGCCCATCTCACCCATGTTCCAGGGGTTGGTGTGCAGAGAAGCCAAGTGTGTGTCTGAGACACCCAGGAACACAGTGAGACATTTATTTGCTCATTCCCTCGGGTTCTGCCCCACAGCAGCTGCTGTTGAACCTCCCCTGGCTCCTTCTGACGCACCAGGTGCTGTTCCCACCACGCCAGGGCAGGGGGGTGGGTGGGGTGGGGTGTCCTGCACTGTCACATGCCCCGTGGGGACAGGTTGCCATGGCAAGTGCTCCATTTGTTTTCGTTTCTCCCAGAGCAAACAGCAGTGACAGCTCTTGCCAGGCAAACCCCAGCTCTGCCACGTGGGCACTCCTTGTGCCAGGGGGGACTGCTGGTGGCACATGGGAGAGGAGACTGGTGACACTGGCTGGGGTCAGGATGTGGCCCTGCACACCCCCCCAGGGCACCCTGACTGTCCCCTGCACCCCCCTGCCCACCCAGCATGAGGACAAACCCCACCTTGCCCACCTTTCCATGCTGGTGTCCCTGAGAGGCACAGCCCCTGAGCATCCTGGGGGAGAGCAACCAAGAGCAGGGCTGTTTGTGTGAGTCATGCTGTGAACCTGAGCTCAGGTGAGCCCCAGGATGTGTCTGTTCCTGCCCAGGCTGGAAGGAGCACGAGGAGGAACAGAAAAGCTGCTGTGTGAGGCACTGAGGTCACAGTGGGCACGGAGCCAGCAGCAAGGAGACCAAGCCCCATCACTCACTTCACACAGACAGCCACAACCCCCACGGTCTCTTTGCCTTCCTCATGGCCTCTCCCACTGCAGGGATCCTAAACCCAAGCTCTGCCATCTCCCTTTTCCATGCAAGGCCAAGAGATCTGTAATCAAGTTCCCATGGAGAGGCTCAGCCAAAGCCTTTCTACCAACAGCCCCCACAGTGACACTGTGACCACCAGAAGGGTTAATCGTGGCAAACCACTGTCCCAGCAGCAATGTGAGGCCTCAGGTACTCACCTGCCCCGTGGCTTGCAGGTTGTAGCAGATGAGGTCCTGCTGGGAGGTGGGTGAGCTGTAGAGCAGAGCCCCAGCCAGCCAGCACATCCCCAGAAACAGGTCTGAGAGGCTCAGGTAGAACAGTGGGCGCACCTGGGGGAGGGAAGAGGCTCAGCAGCTGTGAGAGGGGTCACAGCACTCCCACAGCCACCCTGCTGCAGTGGCACCCCAGGGGCACACACAGGGACCAACCCCAGCCTGCCAAGGGGAGGGATGTGTGTCAGCACAAGGCCCACTGCAAACCCACTTTGAAAGCCTTCATTGGGCACAAGTGGGGCATGAATGGCACTGTGCAGAGGGATGATCCTCCCCTCAGGGAAGCACCAGGGAAAGATTTCTGAGAGCAGACAATGAAACTGCAGCAAACCTTGAAAGCTTCCACCAAAAAAGTCTCCTCTGCTTTCCCAGACAAGAGTTCAAACAAAAGTTGGCAGATTAAAATAATTCAACCATTACTCCTGAACATCACCCTTGTTTTCAGTCCTTTAAAATTACTATACCAATTCCTAGTAGAAAGATTAATTGTGCTCAGACTAATCAACCAAGCATGGACAGCAACACATCAGGTTTTCTGGTGTTGTCTGAACACTGCCATGTCCCAGCCCTTCTGGTGAGCTCTCCTTGCAGGCAAAATCCACACAGATTCCTGCCCTCAGCAGCTCTTCCAGTGCACACCCCCTGCCCTATCCCCACTTTGTGCCACTAAGATCCAAGAACTGCACCAAAACTTCCAAGAAATAGCTCAAATATCCATAATTTCACAATTTTGCAGAAAAAGACAGACTGGCAGGGAGAAGAGCCATCACATTTTAAATCAACTCGCAGAGAAATCAAACTTTTGGCAAACACAAACCCCTCTTAACCATGAGATAACTTAAACCAGGCATTTTTCCTCTGTGTTCCATGTCATTTCAGCTGGTGACTAAGGCTGGGACTGTTCTACACGTCAGATCAGCTTCCACCAGTGCCTGCTGGAACAGAGTCAGGTCTCCTCAAACAGCCTCCAGCCCATTTCCAGCTTGCACTCACTGACCAGAACTGTAAACACTGCAGGAAAACATTTGTGCAAAATTCTGGCCAACATTTGTGTTGTTGGTGGGAGAGCAGAGGCTCTGGAAAAGCAGCCTGATGATCTGCATTCTTAATTGCAGCCTTTGGTCCCTCATTTTCAGCATCCTGGAGAGAAAATGGTGGTGGTTTCCTTTCCCCACAGGAAATGCTGATGTTACACACAGCATGACAACATTTCAGGAGGCTTTGGTTGTATTTTTTTATCATGGAATTGAGCTTTTGTTGGGATTTGGCTCAATATTGTCCTGGAAGTAAATATTTGCCACCCACCATGCTGTGTTATACTCGTTCCCATGAGCAATGAGAAGGAGATTAGTGAGATTGATAAGAGTTAAGGTAGATCTGTTTGAGCCAGATTTCTCCTTGAGGCATAATGGCATAAATATCTGGAGGTAATTTTTATATAATTTCATTTAGAAATGCCTTTTTTAAGCAGACTCCTCCTTGCTGGTGCAGAATCAAAGCCCTGGCACGACAGGCTGGGCACACATCTGGTTTGCAGCAGGGCAGGTTAAACCAAACAGCTCTAAAAGAAGCAGAGAAACAACTTTTGCAATCAAACAGGTGACCCTTTTCTGTAGCAAGAAGTGTCCTTGGAGGGAGGCACTGCTGGCTGGTGAGGAGTGTGGGCACAGACCTGAATAAAGAAGTGGGTGATTCAGTGGTGAGCCAAGGCAGTTTGGGTCTGACTTGCAAAAGGGGAAAGAAAATACCGAAAGGTATTTATAAAATAGAGGAAGGCACTGGAAAGACGTAACGATTTCCATCCTGGCAGCTCCACATGCCAGGCTGGGCAACGTGGCCATCACCCAGCCACATGGGGGCTGAGGCTTCTTCATGAACCTGCCCAGCTCAGGTGTCTCCTGAATGATTTAGCTCAGGTTGAAGGGTGTTATTGACCCCATAAAGACAGAAAAGCTTCCAGAACACAATATTTGATTTCTGGGGGCAGGAGGGGAAGTGTTTCTAACATGGTTCTCCTCCCAGCCTGCAGAGCTGTTTATTTTTAAACATTTTGCTGTGGGTCCTCATGACTTGGGCCATAGGCTGTTTGTGGCAAGCTTGGATATGGATCTCTTCCAGCCCTTTGTTTACAAACTTCCACAGCAGAGCAGAAACATGAGGACAAGGCGATGGGGAAGTTACTGAGGATTGTGTGGCTCTTGAAAGCCCAGCAGCAGCTGTGCCCTGGCAGCAGGATTGGAGCCTGGCAGGCTGTGCAGAGCAGCCCCTCCAGCTGGCAGCCACCCCTCCTGCCTGGATTTGCACAAATAATCTGAGCAGGAACATCTGGACTCCTTGGAGCAGGGAGGGCCCATCTGTGACCTGCAGCCATGAGTGGCTCCCAGCAGCTCCCAGGCCACATCCTGTGACAGAGCTGAAGGGCTCCCCAGGAACCAGAGGAAGGAACAGGATCAGGCTGCTGAGTCACACCAGGACACCTGCCAAGCCCAGCTCTGCATCATTCCAGAGTGGAGCACCCCAGGAGAGAAGCACATCTGGAGCTCTCCAGGTACAGGAGATGTAGTAGAAGGAGCTTTTGATGTGCATCTTGAGCAGCACAAGCTCAGGCAGGTTTTCCATCCCAGGTGAAGCCACAGCCTTCATTCTTCCTTGGGAATGCACAGAGATCTCCACAACTCCTTCTGGATGTGCTGGGCAGAGCATTTCCGGGAGGAAAGACTCCTGTGTGTTGTAAGGGGGCAGATCTGCCCTGCAGACTTGGACTTATGTTCTCCTCCCCACTCTGCTTCTTTCAGCCACGTGTCAGTTGTCAGCTTGCCTGTAGCCTGTATGCCTTCCTTCTGCAGGGGTAGCTCCTGCATTCCCTGCAAGTCCTGTTCTCTGAGCTGCAGATCAAACCCACAATAATGCACAAAGTACTCTGAAGAGGAGGGAAGGACAAATACAGGTGCTGCCACCTCCACTGTCCCTCTGCTCTTACAGTAACCTGTTGTCTGCATGGTCCACAGGCCAGATCCTGCAAATCCTGGTCACCAACCCCAGCTCCCCAGGGATCAGCTCTGCTCACTGTCCCTGGGAAATCCTGGACACACAGAAGGATTGCAAATGGACATCCAAGCCTGGCAGGATGGGGTGGAGGTCTGTGGATATTGTGCACATTCCAGACACCTGCTTGGCCTGTTGGATATATCCCAGCCCCACGGGCTTCCCTGCAAATGACCTCCATGTGGGATGCACTTGGGATGTTCCAGGCACTGCATCACTGCATTCCTGCCCCACCTGCAGCAGAGGTGTGGGTTGTCCCACTCCAAGGCATTTGTGCACCCGAGTCCCACAGCATCAGCATTAGGAGTGTTCATGGCAGGGGTGAATCTTCCAAAGCCCCACTGCAGAGTCCAGCACAATAAACTGCTTTTCAGCCCCTTTTTGTCTGAACTTTGAGTTGTATCCATTTTAGTAGCTCACCTGCCTGGAAAAACTCCTTGGAGGTACCCAAACCCCAACACCTGCAAAAGCATTTCCACAGGGACATCTCCAGTTTGCTCTTCAGCAGCTTCGTGCACAGCTCTGCACGAGTTTTGCCCCACTGAGGAGGATAAGCTCCCAGGAACGACTGCAGGACTTTCCTGGTGCAGCAGAAAGCACAGGGCTAAGGAACCTGCTTCTCCCTGCTCAGGTGCAGCTCAAGGTCAGCCCCTTCAGCTCCTATCACAGACAACGAGCCAAATTCTTGACAAGCCCTTTGTGGTTAACCTTTATGTGGTTAAACCTGGTTTAACCACATAACCCTGAGCCCTGTAGCTGCTCCTCGGAGGAAGTTTGTGCTCCAGGTGTGATCCACCCGCACGGGACCGTCACCTCGGCTTAGGGAGGGACAAGGCGGCTCCGACCTTACCTCGGGGGACCGCACCGCGTTCTGGAAGACGGCATAGGCAATAATCGAGCTGGAACCTACAACGCTGCGAAAACAAAGCACAGGTTGGAACAGGAGCGCGTCTTCCTCGCCGGGATACGCGAGTTCTCTTTTCTTTTTCTTTTCTTTTTTTTTTCCCCTGGAGAAAATCGCCTTTGCGATGGTAACTCCGTGCAAGCACCGCGGGGTGGGCAGCGTTACCTGAGCATGGCCATGGTGAACTGGATCCACTGGAGCGCAGAGTAGACCTGGGGAAAGGACGGGACGGAGCTCAGGGGAATGTGGGGACCGGGACCGGGGGGACGGGCACAGACCGGGGACGGGGACCGGGGGGACCTGCACAGACCGGGAATGGGTCTGGGAGGAGCGGCACAGACCGGGAATGGGGACCGGGGGGACGGGCACAGACCGGGGACGGAGTCCCGGGAGCCTCGGGGCAAGTGGGAAGCACAGACCAGAGAATCCCGAATAAAAACGGGCAGCACAGACCGGGAGGTCCCGAACAGGAACGGGCAGGACGGATCGAGGACCGTGGGCTGGGGTTCCCGGGGAGGACAGTGGGCTGAGGGGTCCCGGGCAGGATCGTGGGCTGGGGGTCCCGGGCAGGAGCGGTCAGCGCTGCCGGTGCCGGCGGGGCGCAGGGCTGGAGCGGGAGGGGACGGAGGGTCAGGGCTCGCTCACCTCCTGCCAGCCGCCGTCCAGCCGGGCCGCCTCCGCCGGCACGGCCATGGGTCCCACCGCCACCGCCGCCGCGCTCGGGGCTGCGGCACCGCCCGCGCTCCGCCCCGGGGCCGCCCCGAGCCCGCCCGGAGGGGAAGAGGGGCTGGGGAGCACCGGAGGGATCGCACCGGGCACCGGCGTCACCGCATCCCGCCGCGGGCAGGACACACCGAGCCCCGGCGGGCGGGATCGCCCCGGCACCGCTGAGGGAGCCGACCCGAGGCGACCCCGCCGAGCTGAGGAGCCCGGCCCGGCCCCGGGCGGCAGCGGCGGCCAAAGGCGGGGAGGCGCCTCGAGGGGCGCGGGAGGCGGCTCTGAGGGGCGTGTGGGGGCGGCTATGGCAGAGCCCGGGGCACGGTCCCCTCAGGGGATGGTCCCCATGGCACCTCAGTGGCTGCTGCCCGCAGGGGACGGTCCCCTCAGAGGATTGTCCCCTCAGAGCCCCGGGCATGGTCCCCATGGCACCTCAGCGGCTGCTGCCCTCAGAGGATGCTCCCCTCAGGAGATGGTCCCCCCCTCATGGGATTGTCCCCTCAGCACCTCCGGAGCAGGAGCCAGGCGGGAAAGTCTCCACACAGCCCTCCTAAGGACTGCCCGCGGTTCTTCCTCCGTCCTCCCTGAGGGGAGAGGGCTCTGGGCCTGAGGGACATCCTGACACTGAGGGACAACTGCACACTGAGGGACATCCTGACAACCACGAGGAACACCCTGACACCAACGAGGGACACTGTGACACCCAGGAGGGACACCCTGAAAGACGGACACCCTCACACCAACCGAGGGACAGACACCCTCACACCAACCGAGGGACAGACACCCTCACACCAACCAAGGGACAGCTGCTCTGACCGTGGAATTGGCAGCAGTTTCTCTAGAAAATGCCTTGAAGAAGCAGCTCTGAATTGGAACCTTTTTATTAGAGTATTATTAATACATCTTCTCTCGCAGCAACGCCTGCTCCTTGTACCCACGCCAGGACTCAAAAGGCAGCAAAGCTCCCCCAGCAACCAGTTTGGCTTGAAGAACACTTGTAAGGTCAAACATTCAGGTGGTTTCTCTTCTCCACTCCCCGTGACCCCAGGCAGGTTCAGCATCTTCCAGCAACACCTGAGCTCCATAGTGGGAACAGCACAGTGTTGAGGACTCACCTGATCCCCAGGCCATGCATCTCCACCAAAATAACACAGATGAGGCTTCTAAGGGCACAAACACTTCTGCTTCCTGTTACAAGAACTCATTTCCGAACATTTAAAACTCCCAAACACTGATGAAGCTTTAATTTGACGGTGTCAGTTGCTTCTGGAGGCTGGAGAAAATATCTGTCCATGTAACTGTGTCTCAGGACTGTTGTTACTGGTCTCACCTTGTTCTGAACCTGGGAAATGAAGCCTGGAGGGGTAAAACAACCCAGGCATCGCATGTGCTCTTCAGCTGTGGGAAAACTCACCCAAATTCACCTCTGAAAAGCCAATTTTTTGCATGAACTGGTGAGACTGAGTGTCATAGCACCTCAAGGAGACTCTGCCCTTGCTCAGAGCTCACACACTCACTGTCAGGGGACCACGAAGGGTTTCAGGAGAATGTCTGGTGAAGTGGCTGCTCTGGCCAGAAGATGAGGAGAAAGTTGTGATATGAGGAACTGCCTTCAGTGGCAGCACTTGGCTGAAACCCAAACCAAACAGGGACAGGAGCCGGGGAAGAGAAGGCAGAAAAAGGAAACTCCCAGTCTCTTAGTCAACAACAGGTAAGAAGGAGACTTGGAGCCCAACTGGGGCAACAAAAGGTGTGTGTGGGGTGGATTGACAAGCACAAAACCCAGGGACACTGTGGACAGGGAAAGGTGGGAATGCAAAGGGCACCCAATCTGTACCTTTTCCAGCACGTAAGATGGAATGTGAGACTCAATTTTGTTATTTGTTTGCCAGGGAACAGCTGTAAAAACCACCAGGAATGTGCTTCTGGCCAGGCTAGTACTTCTCTTGTTGTTGCCTGCTTTAATACTGTTATTGGATAGTATTACACAATACTGGTTGTCTTGCTTTTTGGTGACTTTTCCAACATTTAGAATACTGTGTTTTCAAGGAATGTCTTCCTCTTGATCTTCCAAAACTGAGAATACCAGAAGGAAATCTGCTGCTCTCTTGAAGTCAGCGGGAAGCTTGCTTGCGTAAGGAGAACTCGTTAGGACTCTTGACAACATTTCACAGCTTCTACAAAGTTCTCCAACACATCAGAGCTCATCTTTTTCATTATTCTTCTTCAGGAAAGAAGTGAGGATATTGAGGCTTTTCTGGAGCTCCTCCTTCTTCCCTTCACTCATTTTGTTCTTCTCTATCAGCTTTGTGATTCGCCCGACTTCGTTAGCAGCAAACTCCTCTCCCTGCTCCAGGATCTTGCTCATAATTTTCAAGTACTGCTCAGCTGATTTCTTCTCGGTTTCCTTGGCTTTCCCTAAGCTCTCCTGCCCCTTTTTCAGCAGGGCCTGGCGCTCAGACTTCTCCGTGGTGCTCACAAACCTGCTGGCCAGCACGTCGTACTCCTTCAGGCAGCCTGGCATGCCCAGGTAGATGCCATTGCTCTTCAGCCAGCGCTGGATGGCCCCAGCCTTGATTTCCCCACTGTAAGGTAAGGCATTGGCAAAGTCACCATCCTGGAACAGGTAAAAAACAGGGAACTTTTCCTTATCCAGCTTGTACTTCTCTCCCAGCTCAGTGTTCAGTTTGTCGCCGTAGTCTGTCAATGGGAAACAAAACACAGAAAAGCACTTAATGAAAAATTAATGGAGGATTCCCTCCTACACAAATATTTGTCTCCAGTTTCAACACATCCTAATAACCTGTTTGCCAGGAAATCACAGAATCATGGAATACCCTGAGTTGGAAAGAACCCACAAGGATCATCCAGTCCAGCCCCTGGCCCTGCACCCCAACAATCCCCTCCTGTCCCTGTCCTGCTGTCCAAACCCCCCTGGAGCTCTGGCAGCCTCGGGGCTGTGCCCACTGCCCCTCCACACTGAAACAAAAACACCTTGGAAAATCATCTGGTTTTCCTAATTAAAACAGACGATTCTAGCAGTGCTTTGCTGTGACTGTGAGAGCATAAGACAGTGGTAGGATCTTTACATACAAACCCAGTTCTCCTTAAGGGAGATTAATAGCCATTTTCCCCTTGTTTTCCTCTATCCATTGATTTTATCTGAGTTTACAGCTGAATAGATTTTTTCCTGTTCATGTGTAGAGAACGATTTAGTTCTGGCAGCATGCCAAGCTACAAGATGTTTACTCATCTTACATAAATTACTTACATAAACTGCATTTACTCTTGAGGACAGAAAACAAATTATGCTTCTTAGAGAGTTCCACGTTTGTTTAGAGATACCAGTGTGGGTAGAACTTAACCAATTGTGGACAATTAACCTTAAATTCTTAATTCTACCTGCAAAGCCAGAGCACGTAAGGTGACAGTGATCTTTTCTTCACTGCTTTTCTCTTAAATCCAGGTACAAACACACCGAGTTACAGCAGCCACAGTGCAACAACCCCCTTTCTGTTCTGCCCCAGGGTTTGCTCCAAGAATTAATCATGTTAAATATGCTTTGTTTGACCAGGATTGTGGCTAAAGCACAATTTGTGTAGGGTCTCTTCCCTGCAAATGGGACAGAAAGGTTTCTCTTGGCAAAGAAAGAACTAAAAAAGGCCAGAAGTGCTGGGGCTGGGGAGGGTGGCAGCAGTTCAGCAGCGTGGGCTGCTCCAGCTGAGGTGGATAAGCAGCTCTCCCACACAGGAGGCTCAGCCACCAGTCAGGGCAGCAGCTCTGGTGTCACATCCCTCCCTCACCCCAGAACTGCCTCAGGGCCTGTCTCAGCACAAACCTCACTGAAATTCATCTCCCCCTCCCCAGCCCACACTGTGCCCCCCCGCCCAGACTCCTCACCTGATATTCCCACTTCAGCCACCAGCAGGTCCTCGCTGGAGCCCGAGCTCTCTGCCAGCTTTTTGAACTCGTCTTGTTTCTCCCCATAGGGATATTGTGTGTCAAATTTCACAAGGACAAACTTGTGCTTTGGAATCACCTAAAACAAGAAGGGAAAAAAAAAAAAAGACAAAGCTTGATCATTTCAGGTCTGAGCAATCCACAAGTCACCAAAGGTTGCTTCTGCTTGCACTTCTTTTTCTGTGCAGTGAAGAGATGCAGAGGGAGAATGGAAATTTTATCTAATTATGGCCTTTCAAAAATGACTCAGTGCTGTGTGAAGGAAAGGCTGAGCTTTGGGTGTCTGTTCCTGCACCAGATGATGAAGATGGTACGTGGTACCCTTGGGGGAGCTGATAATGCCTTTAATGATAAGATTTGCTTGCTGTAAATCTGATTGGCATCTTGGAAGGAAATCAGCAAAACAACTTCCAGTGGGACATGAAAAGGAGAGAGGCCAAATGTCCCACAGGAGAGCCGCACTCTGAGCTAAGAGAGGAGGCACAGGGAGGCAGAGGAGGTGCTGTACTGGCTCAGGAAATGAAGAATTCACGTTTTAATCGACTCCTCTTCACTCGAGTCTTGCTCTGCTCGGGTGATGCCCTTTCCAACGAGCTTGGAAATGGAACCTCTCCCCACGTTGGGGGTTTCTCTCTCCCTTCAGGGGAAGCCCTTGCAACATATTTTTGCCGTAGCGAGCAGGTTCTGGTTGCAGCACAGCTCTCCACCCACACAGGGCTCTGCTCAGACACCACCTGCGCGCACAGGTGGGCAGCGCACAAGGCTCTCACCGGGAGAGCGCCCTCCCTGCACAGTCATTTACCGGAGGGAAAAACCCGCCCAGTGGAACCCTGTTGCTTTCTGATGGCCGAACCAAAGCGAACCCCCCAACCGGAGAGGTGGTGAGGGAGAAGCCGAACCGAACCGAGCCGAGCCCGCCGGGCCGGGCCGGGCCGGGCCTTCCCCGCCGGTACCCCAGGCCGGGCCGGGATCCACTTGGACCGCGCCGATTGGCTGCCGCCCGCGCCCGCCGCCCTCCCATTGGCTGCTGCCTACAGCCGCCGCTCTCCCATTGGCTGCGGCGCACCGCGGCCGCTCCGTCGGCGCCGCGCGCTCCCTGCACCGTCCCCGTGTCCATCCCGGTATCGCTCCCGGGGTCCATCCCGGTGTCGCCCCCAGTGCCGCCCCCGGTGTCCCTCCCGGTGCGGCTCCTGGTGTCCATGTCGGTGTCGCCCCTAGTGCCGCTCCCTGTGTGTCTCTCGGTGTCCCTCCCGGTATCGCTCCCCGCGCCGCCCCCGGTATCACTCCCGGTGTTCCTCCCGGTGTCGCCCCCAGTGCCGCTCCCCGCGCCGCTCCCGGTGCCCGGGCCTCGCTCCGCGCCCGCAGCCCTGCCCGGCCCCGGCGCTGCCGCCGAGCGCCCACACTCGGCCCCGCGCGGCCCCCGCTCGCCCTCCATCCGCAGCGCTCCGGGCGCGGCGCGTACCTTGTAGAAGGTGATGGTGTCGAGCGGCACGGAGCCCTTGGTGTGCAGCGTGCTGCCGCCGGGCAGCGCCAGCCCGAGCAGGCACAGCAGCACCGAGCCCGCCGCGGCCGCCGCAGCCATGGCGGAGCGCAGGGAGCCGAGCGCCGGGACACGTGACGGCGAGACGGCCGCGGGGCCCGCCCCGTCCCGCCCCGGGGAGCGGCACCGCCGGCTCTGCCGGTGCTGCTGCTGCCGGTGCCGGTGGTGCCGCTGCCGCTGTCGGTGCTGCTGCTACTTGTGCTGCTGCCGGTGCCGGTGGTGCCGCTGCCACTATCGGTGCTGCTGCCGGTGCCGGTGGTGCCTCTGGTGCTGTCGGTGCTGCTCGTTCCGGTGCTGCTGCTGCTGGTGCCGCTGCTGCTACTGGTGCCGGTGCCGGTGCAGCTGCTGGTGCTGCTACTGATGCTGCTGGTGTCGGTTCTGCTGGTGCCGGTGCCGCTGCCCGCGGAACGGGATGGGATAGCGGCGTCCGGCAGCACCGCCAGGGCAGAGGAGCGCAGGAGGCAGGATGTGTCCACACGGATTAGCAGGGAGAGGGTGCGCGGTTGTTGCCTGAATTCCGGGAGGAAAATACTTCCCGAGGCAGTCTGGGGAAAGCAGAGAATAGGTCTTTATTAGAAAGCTTTGTAGGTAAACAAAATATACTGACGCGTGTGTCGGTGTATGGATTCTACAAATTTTATTACACTACTTAATTTTCCTGTTTAAAGGTTACATCCAGTCTAAAGAATTGTCCATCCTAGAAACTTGCCAGTTCTGCCCCTTAACACGCCTTCTCTGAAATGGAGTTGCAGGTCTCAGGACCCCCTATTCTTCTTCACCATCATCACCCTCACATTATGTCTTCTTTTGGAGCTTCTCCAAGGTCTTCTGGGCTTTCTTATTACGCCATGTCTAAAATGATATCTTATTATGGCTATCCTCTGTTCTATTCCCCTAATTGTGGTACAAGTGTCCCATAGGAGATGTTCTAATGACTGTCCTACCACAGAATTCAGGAATGTGGCACAGGGTTAGAAGCTGTTAGTTTAAATATAAGAAACTACCCAACTCTATAAAAATCTAAAAACATTTGAAAGCTGAAGGCAGCACAGTCATACCCACAGTGGGCATTGCCACAGCCCTCTCAAACGATTTTTGGTGTGCTACCAGGGCAGATGTGCATGTGAGGGATGCCCAAAGCACGCAGAGCTGGCTGGCAGCCCAAGGCCCAGCAAACACCACTCCCTGTGCCCACCCTGCAGGGAGGATCCCCCCTCTCTCCACCCTCCCTCGTGGCAGGGAATTTGGTTTTCTGCTTGTCCCACACCAGCATAATTGGCTCCATCCAGGGGTTTAGTGCAGACGAGCATCCAAACAGAAAAATGAGAAACAGCAAAACTGATTTGTAACGAAACTGACTTTTATATAAATTATAAACCCATCCAGTTTAAAGCAGTTCAGTTGCAGTTGTGTCACTTGAGTCCGTAGAAGGCTGAGGCATACACATCTCCTACAGTCATAAATTAACAGGAATCAAGGGGAGAGAAAGTTCAGATAAGGCTGCAAATACAACAACAACAACAAAAAATCCCTAAGTTTACTAGCGGTTAAAATAAAGTCATGATTATCAAGGATTGCAAAATATAAATGCAATTTCTGAACAGTTAAAAAGTACAAAAATGATGGGCAACACAAAACAAGCATTGTACAGTTTGTCCTGGGTGTAGACAGAGCAGGGCAGGAGATTTCCAACCTTTATCTACATCAGACACTGATTTTAAGCCAAGAGGAGTTGAGGAAATCTGTAAAAGGATCGTGGCTCATGATCCCAGTAGTATAAAAGCAGTATTTTTGCAGTCTGTAAACAGTAGTCTTGGTAGCTTCTTCTAGGTATGTTTTTCAAATCATCACCCCCCCTTCAAAAAAAAATCTAAACCAAAACCAAATCCTAAGGGTGGAAGGGAACAGCAGCAATGGGTTATAGCTTGAATTTCTTATCAGGTGCCCAGGGGACATATTCTGGAGGGGAAATGCTCTTTTGTAAGAAATATATAATATATTTAACTGTACACAATTTATAGGGGGAGAGAAATTCTCCCTCAACCAAGCCCCCAGTCAGTCAGTACTGAGTCATTTTTGTCCTAGGGAGAAACTACAGCTTGGGAAGGGCTGGCATATGGTTCTGGAAAACACTGAGGAATCCAAAAATTGTTTGCCAAGGTTCTCCCTCAGCAGTGGCTGGCACTGGGAAGAGGAGAGCAGGGACCACAGGGACAGTCCCTGTCCCCCTGTGGTGCCAGCGCTGGGACAGGGGTGAGCGAGCCGTGGGTCCATCTCCTCCCACATGACACATCCCCCTGCAGTTTCAGTTCTGCTTTCAAGGGAGATGATGCAGAAACCCTTCTTTAAACCCAAGTTCTGCTTTCAGCCCCACAGGAGGATTTCAAACACTTGGTTCTGTTACCTCACACTTCACTGTGTCACTGGTGCTTCACTGACACGACCAGCTGAGTTCAACCTGGTGCAGCAGCAGTGGAAGGAACTCCAGCATGGGCCACCCCCTGCACTGTCCCCTCGGGCTGAAGGTGCTGTGACAACCTTGCTGTCAGTGCTGGTGTTTGTGCAGAGCTCTGGAACTGGCACTGCCTGGGGAAGGGACAGGGACAGCAGCAGGGACACTGAGCCCTGTGGGTGAGCACAGGGACACTGAACCCTGTGGATGAGCACAGGGACAGCAGCACAGACACTGAGCCCTGTGGATCAGCACAGGGACAGCAGCACAGACACTGAGCCCTGTGGATGAGCACAGGGACAGCAGCACAGACACTGTGCCCTGTGGATCAGCACAGGGACAGCAGCACAGACACTGTGCCCTGTGGATCAGCACAGGGAAAGCAGCACAGAGACAGCAGCAGGGACACTGCCCCGTGGATGAGCAGGGCAGTGCCAGGCTGTGGCTCAGTGCTCCTCTCAACTGCACCATCTCAGCACCGGCACTGCTTTCACTCACCCTGCACAGCTGAAAGCACCAACTCCACTCACCAGTCTTGCTTTAATTCAAGGAGCACAGCCTTCTTTCAAAAGATATTTCTAAGCAACATGTAAGAGTTCAGTTTTGTTATTTTCTTTTCTTTTTTTTTTTTCCAGGAAAAGTATTACTATAAAACAGACTTAACCCATTTTGGTATTCCTCCAGCCCAGAGCACTTACCAGACATGGTGAGTAAACCATCAGCACATCCACGACAATTTGACAACCTGCAGACACTCCTTTCCCTTTCAGGATGGGGCAAAGCAAAACTAAATCCAGCAAGAGCAGCTATTGGACTTTTTTTCTTTTTTTTTTTTAACACAGGGGATTTATTAAAAAAATAGTCTCATCAACATTCTAGCATTGCTAACAAAACAGAAGAGATGACAAAGGCAGTCAGCTCTCTTAAAACTTTAAATCTAGACCTTGGATACCTGCTGCTTTAAATGAGAAGATGAGGAATCTGTGGGGTCTGTCCTGCCCCTCATTTTGCAGGTACATGAACTTTGTTCACCTATCAACGTTAGGCTGCATTGCTCCTTCCAAACGAAAAAATCCAGCAGGAATGCAGATTCTGTGGGAGCAGAGGATATGGTCACACTTTCTAACAGAAAGCTTAACGAGCCAGTACTTGGGTAATCAAAGTTCAGCTGCAAAAAGCCAAGTGTACAGGCACAAAAAGGGTCCTCAGCCTCACTCCACAGCGGAAGCAAAAGTCACCTCTGCCAACTTCAAACCAAAGCCAATAGGATTTAATTTCTATTAAAATATTGAAGTCTTAAAGTCTCAGTAATCTAAATACACTTTTAAAAGTCCTGACTGTTGCTGTTTGACATTGAACTGACATGATACCAGCGCCGTGTCAGACTTCACGGAGTATGTACAAGGTCTCTGGCTTTGTCTGGTTTTTGCTGGAACACCCATTCCCATCTCTCTCTGAAGTTTGCTCCTCAGCACATTTGCAGGTTTTTTGGGATGAAAACAAGCCCTGTGTGCACTGCCACCTCCTGCCTCCACTCTGTGCTCAGAGGAACCCCCTCCTGAGCTCTGGGCACGGCCGATGCCAGCGCAGGGTCCCTCCCGGGCGGCCTCACCTCTCCCTGCGGCACCAGCACAGGGAACTCCTCCAGCAGGACCAGGTGCTCTGCAGGCAAACCAGGCAGCTCCAAACCAGGCTCATCCTTAGAGGTGGCTGAACGTGGACATCTACAGTTTCTGCATTGCTAAGGCAAGGACCATACAAAAATTATAAACACTGTATGGTGATGAAAATACAACTCCTTGGAGAAAGATGCTTTACACTGGATTTCTATTGCTGCTTCTAAAGACCATCTCCAGTTGTTTCTAGAGATCAAAAGGGAAGAAAGTTAATTTTCTCCTGTTGCAATATGCTTATGAACATGTATAAAAAGTGGTCAAACCCCAGTGAAGGGTCCCTGCTTCTCATTTATGTACAATAATTTAAATCAGCTCAATACATCTGTAATACCTAAAAAATTGTTTCATGATTTTAAGTCCTTCATGCATTATGAGGAAGTTCTGGATTAAAGTGATGGTATAGCGGATGTTGCTTCTGTCTGGGACTCTGGTGTCACTCCCCTGTGGAGTCTCTTGAGGATGCAAGTTCTCAAATCTTTAGTTTTTTAATGGTATCGAGTCTCTTTTTCAGCAGCTCCCCAATTTCCTGAACTGAGTGATGGTAACTGCTCTGGACCTTCCCTTGCACAGTCTTTGTAAACTTTTTTTCTTCCTGCAAAATGCAAAAGAGAAATAACTCACTCCACAGCAACTGTTGAAACCGTCTTTCTAAACCACCCCCACCACCTCAAACACCAAGAAATTCATGAGGACCACAGTGTGTTCCAAGGGGATCCCTTACCTGTAAAAGCAGAGTGTCCTTGAGGGACAGCTCTTCAAGTTTTAGTGCAGTCAGAATGATTTCAAGCCCTTTGATATGATCTATGACATTGGAAGTTAATGTCTGTAGTTCAGTTATATAATCCAGGAAATGGGTAAATACAGGTGGCTATAAAAACAAACACAAATCTTTAATTTATAGACACAGATTAATGTCCATTCTCTCTGACAACTCACACTGTAAGATCACTCCAACCCTTCCCCTCAGTGCTAAGCTATAATTTACCTACCCAAATAAACACTCCCAGCTAACAAGTTCACTGTGGTGCACCCAAGGCCGGTGACACCCTAAACTTTAGTGTTTCCCATTAAAAAGCTGTCACATCATGTCACATGTGGCACATCACCCTCTGATTTTAAACAGCAGGTTCCAAAATCAGCCCTGAGTCACCTTTTATCCCCCGTGACCCTCCCCAAGGCAAAGGTTATGAACACCACTTTGTGCTCATGCTCTCTCTTGATTTTTCCTCCCATGTAAATGAGCTGGGCTGGAGGGAGAGGGAAGAGGAATATTGTCTGTACCATGGCTACACTGCTTTCTTTTTTTTTCTTCTTCTTTTTCTGCAGGTTGGATTTAAAAGGTCGGAGGACGCTGTCACAGTAACTGGATACCCACAGGGCAATGGAGATCGTCTGCAAAGCAGGTACAAACATGTCACAAGCTGCACTCACAGGAGGCTTCCAAACTCATTTTAGTGTCCCTGCTGACAACACCCAGAATAATCAGAACATGCAACAAAATCTCTGCTCTCATGAGTGAGTGGCTGAGATCAAACTTGCACTGTGTTTCAGTCCCTTTCTACCCTCCAGTCCTCCAAAATCTCAAGTTTCCAAAGAAAACAAAATACCTCAACAAAGAAGACTAAGTTTTCTAACAGGTTTGGATGAGTTTTCAAGGTGCCATCTCTGACTTCAATCAAATCACCTTTACATTTATTGAACAAATCTGAAAAAAAAGGGAAAGGACAAAGTAGATCACCTTAAATGCCTATTTTTTGTACATCACAAATCTCTGCAGCGTGCAGGGCTGTGAGGGCACTGCCCACTGGCAGTTCATAAGAAGGTCCAGCTCTCCCATTTCCTCCAAACTGTGCATCATTACACACAGCACCTCCACACCCTTCATCAGCACCCCTGGGCCAGGGACCAGGGACACAAGAGCTGCCAAGCCAGGCTGCAGGGGAAGGGCAGTGACAGGACATGGCACGTTCTGAGTGTGCAGCAGCTTCACTTCAGACAAGCCAAGGGCAATCCCAGCCCTCCCAAGCACTTTCCACAGGGCCTGCAGGTGCACTAACACACCCCCACCCTGCAGCACCCCCAGCAGCATCCCCAGCACTGCCTCAGCCACCAGGGTCTGTTCCTGAGTTACCATTTACCTGTCAGTCGTTCTACTAAAGACTTGAAACTATTCCCTATTCTTTCCTGGAGTTCTGCTGAATCTTCTGCAAAGAAACAGAAATGCAAAATTATAAACGACAAATTCCTGTATTTTCTGCTTCCAGAAAACCCAAAGGCATTTAAATGTAATTTGGTGTCAGCAGTCAAAGCAAATGCAGCTGTTTTCAAAGAGGAGCCAGTGTTACATCAACATATACTGTACAACAATGAAGACTTGCAGAAACATTAAATTAAGGCACTGGCTCCCAGATAATTCAGTGTCAGAACTAGAAGAAAAGTAACAGCTTTGGGTCCACACCATCCAACACCCAGCAGCTTTCAAACCAGAGGCACATCTCCCTCCCTCCCACCAGCCCCAGGGATGCCCCTGCCCCAGCACTTACCTAAGCCATTGGTATCTAGTTCATAAATATCACTAACAAGGTAAAACAAGCTGGTCTGGCACTGGCAGCTGCCACTGCTGAAGAAGCCAGCCATCCGGGTGGGAGGAGGGCCAAGGACAGGATACTGGGCAGGCAGCAAAGAGAGAGAAAAAAGGTGTTGCACTTCTCCTTCTCCCCTGTCTTGGGTTGAGCTTGCAAAATGCCAACTGTCCAAGACAGAGTGAAAAAGGGAAGAAGAGGGAGAGGGGAAAAAACCCCCTCCAAAATAGGTTTATGCTTAAACTAACTATATGTATTCATACAGAAGAGAAAATTAAGGGAAAACTACAATATAACACACACTTACACAAGTTATATATAACAAGAAATAACCTCCC
>JAWWEV010000037.1:10666212-10685839 GCA_035583235.1 Hafferia zeledoni | reverse complement strand
AAGTACTCTAAAAGACACATAGCAAGAAACAGAAAGAGTAACAACAAAATGTTTCTACTTCCCTGAATTCAAACAAACTGCAAGCAGTGGCAGCAGCAGGAGCAGGGCCTACTCTGGCAATACAAGAGCTGCACCACGTCCTGTCTGTACCTCAGCTATGGTGGAACTGAGCTAACACCTCCCACTGCTGCACCATATCTTAGGTTTGCATCATCTGGTATGGAACATTTCCTTGGTTACCCAATCAGGTGAGAGCTGTCTCCCAATCCACACAGATTATCTGAGCCTGCTAAGTTGAGGTCCAGCTAAACCCACTACATCCCCACCCTGAGTGTGGCAGCTCTCGCACCGCACACCGTGGGCAGGGAGGGCACGGGGTGGCACGGGACGCACTCCCAGCCCCACAGCCAGGCAGAGCCTCAGCGGTACCTGAACCTGCTGCTCCAGGAACTCCTTCCCCGCCTGCAGGGCGGCCTCGAGCTGCCGCAGCAGGGCGCGCACGGCGTCGATGCGGCACGAGGATACGCCGTTGTGCGCCGAGTTGCGCGCCGGGCCGGGCGGGCGCAGAGCTGGCAACCCGCTCACCAACCGCAGCGTCAGCGACCGGATCCGCAGCCACAGCGTCTCCTCCTCCAGCGACAGCCGCCGGTGCTCCTCCGACAGGTCCCTGCGGAAGGCACCAAAGCTGCTCAGGGAGGTGCTGCTGCTGCTTTGGGTTAGCTCGGCAAAAAAAACTCCTCCTACTCTACTGTGTTTGTATCTCAGTTTTGTGTCAGCTGGTATGAAATATTCCTGTGGTGGCTTAACTCAGGTGACACCTGTCTCTCCTAATCTATGTAGATTCTCTGAGCCTGCTAAACTGATGCCTAGCTAAAACTAAAGCCAAAACTACCACAGATGCTCCAGCTTGGCACTGCAGCTAAGGCTTCCCTCGGGCACAAAAGCCTTCCCAAAGCGCTCCAATAAAGTATGAAGAGGCCAGAAATTCAGAATACTATGAACACCTAAACAGGCAGCACTGGTAGAAGTGCTGGATGGTGCTGGAGTCTGCACTCAGCCAGCTCAGGAACAGTTAAATGTGGCTGTTACCCTGGAAGGCATCTCTGCCATGTGTGTTGTAAGGAAATAGTGTGGCTGTCGAGCTGAGGGTGTTTCAGGCATCTCTTTGCTATATGTTCAAGGAAACAGTGTGGCTGTAGAGCTGAGGATGTTTCTGCTCACCTGTCCTTTGGATCCCAGCTGAACAAGACTGTCAGGTCTCTGTTGTCACGCAAATCCTTCCATGGAATGTCATCCTCCTCTGGGCTCAGACTCATGGACTTTATACTTTCTTCTAAACTGGTTGATCTGGACATGAGAACAAACAGCATTACATCAAACTTGTGATCACTGGAAAGAGAAAACCTGGCTCAGTGACAGACCACACCAGACAGACCCTGCTCAGCACACATGGCACTGACACAGATGTGAAGGGAAAGCAAATTAAAATCATGGAATTACAGGGTCCTTCGAGTTAGAAAAGACCTCCAAGATCATCAAGTCCAACGACCAAGGCAGCACCACCACCCTGTTCACCGCTAAACCACGTCCTCAAAGTGCCACATCCACATGTTTTCAGAACATTTCCAGGGATGGTGACTCCCCCCCTTCCATGGACAGCCTGTTACAAGGCTTGACAGCCCTTTCCATGAAGGAATTTTCCCCTATATCTAATCTGAAGCCCCTCAGCACCACTGGAGCCCACTAAAAGCAGAGGGAGCAGCAGGGGCAGAGCTGCAGCTCAGAAGTGTCTGCCAGAGCTGCAGGAGCAGCTCCCCAGGGTCCCCCATGCACAAACCCCCAGCTGTCTCTGCCAGGAGCTGAACTCACATGTTTGCTTCAAGTAAGAGGTCCAACAACATCCGCTCTGTGCGCACTTGGGCGAAGTGCAGGGAGGAGTTGAGCCTGTTGCGGAAGGCGATGAACTCCGGGATCTTCTCGAACGCGCCGTACTTGTAGGCCTGGATGATGTACTCTGAGGTCTGGGGAGAACACACAGCCCTGGGTCAGGCTCCAGCCAGCAGGGCGCTGCCAACAAACTGCCCTTCTGGGGGTTGTGAACCCAGAGAGACAGACCTGGCACACCCTCAGTCCCTGGGAGAAGGTGGCACTTCTGCTTCTTCAAATCACCCCCTTTGCTGCTTTACTTTGGGAATGCTCAGATGTTCCATGGGGCATCCAATGGGATTTAACAACCCAAACCACACTGGTGGTAACAACCAAAACCAGCACTGGTGGGATTTAACAACCCAAACCAGCACTGGTGGGATTTAACAACCCAAACCAGCACTGGTGGGATTTAACAACCCAAACCAGCACTGGTGGGATTTAACAACCAAAACCAGCACTGGTGGGATTTAACAACCAAAACCACACTAGTGAGATTTAACAACCAAAACCAGCACTGGTGGGATTTAACAACCAAAACCAGCACTAGTGAGATTTAACAACCAAAACCAGCACAGGTTGAGGCAAATTTTACTACGAAGTTGCACACACAATTCCTCCTTGCTATCATGTTATTAAGCTGCATTTCCACCAGCCCTTACCCAGGGCACAGACTGCCAAGTCCCCTTGACACATTGCCCTGTTCCAAGGTCACAGAGGTTTCTTTCAACTTACATCTTTCTGGTTGGAGTGGAAAAACCTGAGTGCAAAATTGCAGGATTGGGAGGCAGCAGCATAATGGCCCAGGGACTCGGCATAGCGTGTCAGGAGATACCTGCAACAACCACGGCAGTGTCAGCCCTGGGAAGGCCAACCCACAGAGCTGCAGCACAGCCCAGCTCCAGCAGGGATGTGGAGAGGGAACAGTGTTCACATCAACAACTTGCACAGTCAACTTCAGGGTTTTGAAAGGAGAGGGAGGAATTCTTAATTTTTTAAAAATAGTATGAGGGGGGTTGGAGTTACTCAACCACCTTTAGTGTGCAAGAGTTTTGCTCAATCAGGTGACCCCAAACACACTCAATTAGATACCCCCAAACACACTCAGATGCCCCCAAACACACCCAATCAGATACCCCCAAACACACTCAGATGCCCCCAAATACACTCAGATACCCCTAAAAACACTCAATTAGACACCTTCAAACACACTCAATTAGGTGACCCCTAAACCCACCCAATCAGGTGACCCCAAACACACCACCCAAGGCCATTTGGTGTGTTTAGTTTTGGTGTTCCCCAGCTTTGCAGAGCAACACCACAGGCTGGAACACTGGCAGCAGGGCAGACATTTCACCAACTTCCTCTGGATTAATTCTTGGTTAATTCAGTGCAAACCCAACCCAGGGAAGACACTCCCCCAACAGGGGAGTGCACAGTGGATGAAAAGCTGATGATCTGCTACACTTTGGGTGGCAGAGGCAAGTGCAGCTGCCAGGAGGGGCTCTGAGGGCCAGCAGCAGCAGGGATTATTCTCAGTATGTACCACCCACCCGATGGTGTCGTGCTGGATGTGCTTGGCATCGAGGCTGGAGTAGAGCTCGCCCACCGGCTCGAACGCCCCGAGCCGGCAGTAGATCCGGATGAGCAGCAGCTTGAACTGGGCATTGGAAGGACTGTGAGCCAACCCCTCCTCCAGGAGGGTCAGGCACTGCCACACAGCTGCCTCTTCACCTGGGGACAGACATGACACAGCAGTGAGCACAGAAAACAGGCACAATTCCCTCTCAGCCTGAGGCTTCCCAGCCTGACACACCTCCCAGATGGTGCCAGGGATCTCCATGTGCAGATGGCACAGAGCAGCACCTGCTCCAGCACTGCAGCTGCTCCCTGGGGGAGTGGGAGGAGGAATTCCTCACAGGGAATACCCAGCTCACACTGAGCCCACTGCAGGCAAAGCCACCTTCCCTGATGAATCCTGGACTGTTTGGGAATTCCAGTTTGCACACATAGAGCAATCTCAAGCATTATGCAAAAGAGGCAGGAATTCAAGAGCCCACATCCACCAGGAGACTGGCCATGGATTTACTCAGGTTAAAGACTAAATCTTCCTTGGGAAAGATAAAGGCATAACTGACAACCACACGGGATATAAGCAGTGCCCACAGACATCCCCCACTGGACACTGTGGGATTAAGAGACACAAAGAGCAGGGGTGGAGCACAGGAATACTCAAGACAGGGAACAGGGCCCGGCATGTCTAGAAACCAGGGATCCAAAAGACAAAGTATGTCAGGAAGGGGAAGAAAAGCTCTCCAAACTTCTGGTGTCAGAGAGGAGTTGTCAGCAGAACTCATGCAAAGGGAGAGAAACAAGGAACTGATCAGAAAAATTAAATCCCTTTAGAGGTCAGTGAGATTCAGTCAAACACCAGCTGAACAGAGACTCCTGAAATACCTCATACTGCACAAAACCAAGCCCAGAAAGGTACAGGCCATGCCAGGTACCCACTGCCCACAGGGACACAGCTCCCCATGCCAGCCCTCCAGGGGGGTGGGAAGCAGGGCACAACCTGGGGAACGTACCTTCCAGCCACAGATCAAGCAGCAGGTGGACTGCAAGCAGGCAGTAATAATCTGAAAACTGCAACTCAGTTTTCAAACAAGATTTCCCTAAAAAGAAAGAAGAGAGTTAGCCCTGAATTGCCAACATCAGCTGATGTCACAGGCAGTGCCGTCAGGGGACACACCCACACAAATGGATTACAACCACAGTGCAGTTCATAAAATCAGAATTGTCTTAAAAACTCAGCTTTGCACACCCTGCATTTGTTCAGCACTGAGGGAAGTTTGGGGCACTTCATACACTGACATCTGCTGGAAGATGAAAAAACTCTCCCACAACTGCAGGATTTACAAATTAACACTCCTGGCCCGGGCATTTGTTCAGTGCCCAGAGGAGAAATGTGCCCTCTGAACTACCCAGGAAAATCGAGTTCATCTTTCAGACACACAGGTGACAATGCAATAAAATGGAAGGCAACTGAGGCCCAGGCAAGGCCAGGGGAGCAAGCCCAGAGTTACCAGCCCTGGCTCAGGAGCAGGTCCCGGGCTCTCCTCACCGAACTGCAGCCCGTGGCGGTATCTGAACATCAGCTCCCGCACCGCCGCCAGCTTCTCCTTCCTGTCCATGGCGTGGTAGATGCCCAGCAGCCTGGAGAGCTGCACCACACACAGGTGCTGCTGCAGGGCCTTGATGTCCCCGGGCAGGGCCACCTCGTTCTCGGCCACCGACGACAGCGGGATGACATCGCGCAGCTGCTGCAGGAACTGCGGAGACACCGCGGGGTCAGTCCCGAGGGCACAGCACCCCTGACCGGGGGCAGCCAGGGGGGCACTGACCATGCCACACCCACCCTTGGGCAGCCAGGGGGACACTGACCATGCCACACTCACCCTGGGACAGCCAGGGGGGCACTGACCATGCCACACCAGCACCCCTGACCAGGGGCAGCCAGGGGGGCATTGACCATGCCACACCCACCTTTGGGCAGCCAGGGGGACACTGACCATGCCACACTCACCTTGGGGCAGCCAGGGGGGCACTGACCATGCCACACCAGCACCAGTGATCTGAGGGCAGCCAGGGGGGCACTGACCATGCCACACTCACCTTGGGGCAGCCGCAGGGGCACTGACCATGCTACACCAGCACCAGTGATCTGGGGGCAGCCAGGGGGGCACTGACCCAGCCAAACCAGGGTGTGTGAGCAGCAAACCAACCACCCTGCTCAGCCACAGAAATGGGCCTTAAAAACCCCAACCCAACCCCAACAGAGATGGAGATAAACAGCAGCATCTGAACTGTTCTGAGCAATTTTAAAATTCCTTAAGAAAGAGACCTATCTCATTTGGAGCATTAAGCTGAATGAAGGTTCCTACTGCTCCACATGAATTAGGTAACAAATTTAACTTGGCTGTTTTTTAATTCTTGGGCACACAGCTCTGGTTGCACTCAATAGCTTTTATTAAGTTTCATCAAACAGATGGAGGGGAAAAAAATACACAGGGGCAGGTTTCCAATGCACTCACACACCAGGGAGTTCAAGCACCTGTTAACACTCCCAGTAACACCAGATGCAATTAGAATAATTAGCTGCTGAAAGGCTTCACAGCACACTTCCAGGCACGAGCTGTTACATTTCCTCCAGCTCTGAAGTAATGTGAGGTCATCAGCTTTGATTAATGACTTCTTTCTGGAATTAAGCTGTCAGAAAAGCAGCCTCTCATTGTTTGCAGTTTTAATGGGAGACAGAAGAGTCTGGGCTGGACAGTGGCTCCTTATTGTGAACACGGATGGATTGCAGGGCTAATTTAAAACCAATGGATTCAGCTTTACTACACTTGGTATTGACACCCAGGAACTGCATCAAATGCCAGCCTGAGGCAAAAAGCTTTGCCAGCCAGAGGAGCACCAGCAGCACCACAGAGCCCAGTTCCAGCCTTCCCAAAGGACTGGATGGGAATCTTTGCCAAGCTCAGCAAGCTCAGCCACACCACTTGGCTCTGCACTCCTGTTTACACCTCTGGGAAGTCAAGGCTGATGTCATGAGCATTATTTCTGGAGCATCTCACGTGTCAGTGGCCCAGCAAGGTCTCAGCCTTCTCAGCTACTGAACTGAAAACTGCAATTTCAAAACTCATCAGCACTTCAGCACCACGAAACCTCCTCGTGTCCTTGACCAAGTTAAACTGCTGCAGATGCTGCTTCAGAGTCTGTCAGGGAACAGCCCAAAGCTGGGAAATCCTTCCAATACATCCCTGTGACACAACGTACACTCCACAATTCATTCAGGAAATCAGCAGCAGTTTCAAGGCCAGGCAGAAAGTTTTAGAGAACTTATCCAAAGCCAGGGCTCTACAGGCACTGGGACAAAACTGTGGGCTAAGCCACTACTCAGCATCATTCTTTCCACTCCTGGTTTAGAGTTTGTTTCCTGGAAAGTCAGGATTAAACCTGAGCAGCACTTCTGGAATGGTGACAACCATTGCGAGGTAACCCTGAATCAGGAGTTAAATATCCTTCTGACCACACTTCTTGCCAGGTGGTAAAAACACACCTATGAACACAAACCCTCAGCAGCCACCGGGGCCACCCCCGCTCAGCAGGAGTGGGAGGAGCTGCACTGGCACTCAGAGATGTGTAAATAAACTCAGAGCACAACCTTCTCCACCTTTTGTTTACCAACACTCTCCCAGCCCGTGGCTGATCCCACACAATGGCCCACACAAACAGGCTGAGTGACAACATTCCCAGCTGCTGAGGTCACTCAGGCTGCTCCTGACTCTGCACAAATGGGCTTTTCAGCCCCGGAGAGCTGTTTCACAAAGAGATTCTGCAAAAAGCAGGTCCCTCCATCTCCCCTGGAGCAGCATCATCGTGTCCATCCTGTGGCACTGCCAGAGCCAAGTAAAGCATCCCTGGGACACCCTCCCTGCAGGGTAGGAGGGAGCAGCTTTTTCCCACTCCACAGGTAAGTCTGAGCTCACAGCCTGACACCTTGAAATGGTAATAAAAATGCCAAAGGAATACAAGGATCAAACTCAGCTTTAAACCTCCAGTAAAACCCCTCTGAATGGAACTGCTTGGTGTTCACACATCCACAGGATTTTTCTACAGCACAAAGAGTTCTCTGAATTTCAAACAGAAAGGAAAAATTTGATGTTTCCAGTCTTTTCACAGGTGTTTGAAGATAAATGGCCCAGAGTGCAAACACTCACTGCAGTTCCTGCCACCTTTTATTTCTCCTTACCTTGGAGTATTGGCTGGAGGGGAGGAGATCCACAAACACTTTGAGATCAGTAAAGCAGCAGGGTTTGTCCCCAAATTTTTTGAAGTACTGGAACATTAGCTCTTCTGGATCACCTAAGAAAAAGAAAGCCCAGTCCATCTTTTAACAAGCTCCAGTACGAGCTGAATCTGAAAAAAATCACTCTGAGAGATCTCTGCTCACACTTTTTTTCCCTTCCTTCAGGATTACAGAGTGATTTAGGACATAGAGCTGCAGATTTTAACAGAGGTTCAGTATCTCTGGTAACCAAGGACACATCACAAACCCCCAGGAGCTTCATTCAGCTGCTCTGGCAGGTAAGAGCTCAGCAGCACAGGAATGCACACCCAGCCTCTGCTCATCTAACTATGACTTATTTTTGGATGGAAGCACAAAAGGAACTAGAAAGGAGCACAGATGTTGCTCTAATCAATCACATTCTCTTCCACTGATTCCCTAAATGCCATGTTTAAATGCAACTTTTTAAACAGCAAACCCCACTTGAACAAACTCCCTCCAGAGACTGCAGCATTAACAGCAGGAATCATGAAATCACAGAATTGATTGGGTTGGAAAAGACCTCTGAGATCACCAAGTCCAACCCTTGGGCCAACTCCCGTCCCTTTACCAGATCATGGCACTCAGTGCAACATCCAATATCACTTTAAAACCCTCCAGGGATGGGGAATCCACCCCCTCTCTGGGCAGCCCATTCCAATGTCTGAGCACTCTCTCTGCAAAGAATTTTTTCTGATCTCCAACTTCAATTTCCCCTGGCAGAGCTTCAGCCTGTGCCCTCCCTTCCAAGGAGCAGAGCAGCAGCAACACAGTGTCAGTGACAGCTCCTGGATCCCAGAGGGCCTGAAAACTTGGCTTTTCCAAGCCTGGACTGGTCTGAACTACCTGCCTTTCTTCAGGGCTCATTCCCTAATGCTTTCCCAGCTCTCAGCCCAGAGAGCAGCAGGTGTGTCGTGGTCCCAGGGGCTGTGTCACCTCAGTGCTGCCACCCTGTGCCCCTCCCCACCCTGTGCCCCTCCCCAGCCAGGCTCTCACCCAGTTTGTACTCATCATTGCAGCCTCTGTGCCTCAGCCTCCTGATGAGCTCCAGCTTGGCCAGATACGGTCCCCGCAGCGGCCGAGCACTCCTGGACTCCTCCGAGATCCTCTGCTCCACAAACTCCACAGCCTGCTCCACTGAGCAGTGCACCTCTCCCTCCAAAGAGCTGCCAAGCACAGACAACACCTTCTTGCACTGTGCCCAGCGTGGGGGCACTGCTAACACACACTCAGCACTCCCAGGACACTCTCAGGGAAATCAAAAATCCACTAAATCCACCACCAGGTAAGTGTTGACTGCAGGAGTCCTGCAGTGCACAATCAGCTGCTCCCAAGGATTGCCAGACCCCAGGGAAAAGCAGGAGAACACACGATACAAAGCAGGGAAAGCACATCATTTGGGGTGTGATGGCAAGAAGTCACCCAAACACTGAATATAGGAACACAAAGGGCAAACAAATCCACAGCAAAAGGGACAACTTACTGCTCTTCTCCTGCTGGAGGAGTCCAGGACTCATCAATGAGTTGAAACACTGAGTCAAAGTAAGTTATGTAAAACTGCCAATCATCTGAGCTGGAACAAAAATCAGGCACAGGATGAAATTTAGGGAATTGCCAGAACAGGAACTCACAGCTACAGCTGCATTCCCTGCCCAGGAGAAACCTAAGGAATGGCACAGAATCATATTACAGAGAAAACCCAACTGCAACAGTAAAATCATGGCCCCTCCAGAGGGTCTCACAGCTTAAGACCTCCACCATCCTCAACTTCTTGAAATGTATGAAATGAAACCATTTCAATGCAAAATTAAGGCAAGTTATAAACTCTCCTCCTCACATTTACATTCCAGAGCTCAGCAACATCCCCAGCAAAGGCAGAAATTTCTCTTATGTTTAACTTCCATCTAAGATGAGGGCAGAGCTAAACTCAAAAAGCAAACACATCTCTGCTGACATTCTGAGACAGATCTGCTCAGCCTGGAATGTTCTGTCTCTGCTGCAGCTGTTCCATGCACTTCCCAGTGTGAGCTCTGCCCAGGGGAGAGAAGGGAACTTCTACAAAATGAAATGTAAAGGCAGTTCCCTCCCTGTCCAGGAGAGTCAGAGCTGGACAACCAGCACAGCCTTTAGAAATGAGGAGGTAACAACATTTTATAGACTGAGGGAGAGAAGGATTATTGGAATAGCTCTGCAACTTCTGGGCTTGTCCCACCCGCTGCTTTTCTCAGTTTAAAAGAGAATAAAAAAAACACCCCAAGGGCTTCAAAACCCACTCCCCCAACCCATTCTGAGCTGCCCTCTGGGACCTGCCCCCTGGGGAAAGGAGCAGCACCATCAGGGACACACAAAAGCTCATTTTGGATTGTACTGCCCAGAGACTGCCCATGTGAGCACAGAGCACTGCTGGGCACAGCCAGAGCCAGAACACACCTGTGCCCCCCATGCACAGAATCTGCAATGGGATTAATGCCCCTTCTGCTTATTTTTGTTTGATTTTGCCTCTGATCAGTGCCCAAATCTCTGTCCCAACCAAGAGCAGCACAGCTGAGCTGTGTCTGCTCCTGCAGACTCTGGGCCAGGTGCAGAACTCTTGTTTATTTTGCTGAGAAAGCAGCACCCACAGCCCTTCATCCTTCACCACATCCCTGCCCCATGCCCTGCCCACCTTCTCCTCAGGCTCCTTCCAGATGCTCTGATATTGTTCTGTTTAACCCCAGAGAGCCCCCCGAGCAGCCACCCCCAGCCAGGCAGGGTTTCCCCCCCCAGTTCTGGCCCTGCCCCTCACTTTTTGAGCAGCAGCCGCCGGGACAGGGCGTTGCACTCGGGCCAGCGCCGCAGCTTCTGGTACATGGCCATGCACTTGTTCTCGCGGCTCTGCAGCTCGCTGGTCAGCTTGTCTGCACAGAAACAGGCACCCTCAGCACTGCCCTGCCCACTGCCCTGCCCACTGCAGCCACAGCAGGGCAGCCACAGCACCAGGGGTGCCCCCAGAGCACACAGACACCTCCCACGGGAACCTCCGGGCCCCAAACCCTCCGAACTCCAGGGGTGTTTCAACCCCCAGGAAGGATTTTAGGGACTTCAGTTTTAATTTTAAACAAAGGAATACAATAATCCCAGAATCACAGACTGTTCTGAGCTGGAAGGGACCCACAAGGACCATCGAGTCCAACTCTTGAGTCAAGGGCCCACACAGGGATTGAACCCATGACCTTGGCATTATTACAACCAAGTTTTAACCAACTGAGCTGATCTATTCACACAATTTACTACTGCACATCCATCCCTGAGTAATGGTTAAACACCACAAACACCCGAGTCATGTTTGAAAAAGTGGGTAAAACCAGGTTGCCCAAACTCCTCCACGGTGTGAGGTCAGTGCCAGGTCAGGCTGCCTAAAATACCACAATTTTTGATTTGGAGGCAGTGGGCAAGTCTGAAGCAAAGGAGAAAACTCTGTGTCCTCCACACAACTGTGAGTTATGAACAGAATAAATTACCTCCCAGCTTTCCTCTCACAACATCCAAGGCCTCCTTGTACTTCTCCAGACGTTCCAGGATCATGTAGTACAGCTCAACCTTAAAAGAAAGATGAGACTGCAATGACCTTTGCTGGGAAAGCCACACACAGGTGTGCCAAAAAATAAACCAGGGGACACCAGGCCTGCAGAGTTATCTTTAGCATCCCAGAGGGTGCAGCATTCAGAAATTTAGGTCTTTTTTCCATTCTTAGTCCTCAGGTTTTTCCTTGGGGCCTCCCAGGGAGCAAAGCAGTTCATCAGTCAAATGAAATGCCAGAAATCTGCTTTGGCCACACAATTCCAAATCCCTCTTAACCCCCTGCTCCTGGTTTTCCTTCTGTCCCACTGCACCCACATTGACCTCCAGAGCATCACTGATTATTATTATCTTGGGAAACTGTTAAAATAATCAACTTCCCAGTGCACTGCTTGTCCCAGCAAAGCTCAAACCAAGCTGGAAGGATCCCCAAGCCTTACTTCAGCCTCAGCTTCAATCTTATCCTCCTTCACCATTTTTTCCACCATTCTCTCAGCCAGTGGCAAAAACATGGTCTTGGAGAGGTTTTCATCCTGTGCTGAGATAGACTGAGGGAGAGAAGGATTATTGGAACAGCTCTGCAACTTCTGGGCTTGTCCCACCTGCTGCTTCTCTCAGTTCAAAAGAGAATTAAAAAAATCACCCCGGGGCTTCAAAACCCACTCCCCCAACCCATTCTGAGCTGCCCTCTGGGACCTGCCCCCTGGGGAAAGGAGCAGCACCATCAGGGACACACAAAAGCTCATTTTGGATTGTACTGCCCAGAGACTGCCCATGTGAGCACAGAGCACTGCTGGGCACAGCCAGAGCCAGAACACACCTGTGCCCCCCATGCACAGAATCTGCAATGGGATTAATGCCCCTTCTGCTTATTTTTGTTTGATTTTGCCTCTGATCAGTGCCCAAATCTCTGTCCCAACCAAGAGCAGCACAGCTGAGCTGTGTCTGCTCCTGCAGACTCTGGGCCAGCTGCAGAACTCTCCTTTATTCCCTCCAGGAGCCTTTATAAACTCATCAAAGAGGAGCAGTTCTGACTGAGAAACTGCAGATATCTCAGGATTTGCTCATTATCTCTCTACTAAAATATGAGTTCAGATCAGAGAATAATCCCAGTAGTACAAAGATGATACTGCAACAATTAAATGGCATTATACAAACACCTCAGCACTGATTCTGGACCACAAAGGAGGGCTCAGTCCTCCTCCAGCATCACACAGGACCTGAAATACTCCCCATATTTCCCCTCAGAACGTTTCTGCATCAGCCTAAACCTGCAGGGACAAACCCAGCACTGACACACCTGCATGATCAGGCTCATCACAGACCAGAAATAATAGGGATTTTTGGGTACAATCTTATAAAGTGCCATTCCAGCCTGAAAAACAGAAGACAAAAGTTTCATCATTCCTGAAATACATTTGTTTGCAAGCTCTGAAGACACACAGCAATGCTGGCAGTGCCAACACTGCCATGGGAGGGCTCTGATCCAGGTGGGAATCCCAAGGAAGGAAACAGAGGGTGGGAATGTTTCCAAGTGTAGGCCTGGCAAGGAGCATTGCCCAGGATAGAACAAACTACCCACATAAACCCTGCAATTAATTGTAGGGAATTACATGTACCACAGTCTGACACCACACTGGACTCTGTGCCAATTCCCTGCCTGCCTTTGCCAGGATTTTCAGCTGAAATGCCCCAGGAACAGGAGACTGAGGTTGATTTTCACTCCCCAGTCTGGCACCATCCTTAGTTCAATGCACAGACCACCCTGGAACAGCCCCTGACAATGTGATATTGATAATGAGGACTCGATTTAATTGATATTAAAAACGATAATTTAACTAGATACACATTTGTCTGACAGTTTAAACAGATAAACCACCACATAAATGTCAAATATCTTTATCTGTGGCACTTTCCCTCTTTGGTTATAAGTCAGGAGTACAATTAACACAGAGGTTTAGGTTGTCACAGGTCATTCCAGGGGCATCAACAACTTCTTTTAGTTACTTAAGCCAAACTTGTACAAGAATTCAAGTCACCCAAACACAAGTTTGGGACTCATTTCCTGGCTCCCTGTGCTTTCTTACACAGAGCAGTGAGCACACATGCCTGGAAAACCATCTTCCATTTCCAGGCATCCTCCAGGCCCCTCACTGGATGGAGAAGATGCACCTGAAGTGCTTTTTAGATTTTCTCCACTGAACTCCATCAATACAAGTTGGATGTTGGATGCCAAAGGAAGAGCATGGGCAAGATTCCTCTTCCCAAGTAACAGAGAACTAAGGAGGAAATCAAGTGGGCAAACAGGGATCAGAAGATCTTGCTCTGTGTTTTCATCTATTCCAGAATTCCTTACAACACAGGGCCAGGAAAAAAGCACAGACCAGTTAAAGGCACAGCTTTAAGAAAAGAGTTTCTGTCTTCAGACAACCCAACCCCTAAAAATGGGATTTTTAAACCTCTTTCTAAAAACCAACACAGAGTTTAACTTCTGCACTAACCAAGCTCAGCTTTTGGAACATTCCTGCTAACATGACAGCAAGAAATCCAGAAAAATCCACCCTGAAACAGCCAACCCCCACTCGTTGCTCATACCTGTTGCATCTTCTTGTACTCCCCAACCCTGGCATAGGCCATGAAGAGGTGAGAGTGATACTCCTCACTGTTGGGGACCTTCTTCACAGCTGCCTCGTAGAGTTTGGTCACCAGCTCAGCTAAACCAAAAGCAGAGGCTGCAGTCAGGACAAACCTGGGAGCAGTCACAGCACAGCCCCCAAAGGCCCCAGGGATGCTCTGAAATCACCCCAGTGACACCCACAGAATGCCACAGAAACAGGCCCTGGCCCCACAGACAGCAGGGACAGGACAAAAGGGCTTCAAAAAACCCTCAAACCAACCTCAAAATAGAGTTAAAGCAAAATGGAATTAAACAGCAGCATCTGAACTGTTCTGAGCAATTTTAAGTCTTAAGAAAGTTCATCTGGTTTGGAGCATTAAACTGAATGGGGATTCTCCACAAGAATGATTTATCAATCCCAACATTCTCAGAGCCTGGTAACAAATTAATTATCCTTACCACAGTTCACATTAATTATGTTACTTCCCAACTGCCTATTTGAGTGCTCCAAACAATTATTTCACCCTGCACTTTTTAACAATGGGTCTATCATGACAAAATACTCCTGATATTACAATAAGCAATTTCTTACATTTTCATCCTTTCAGATTTTTTTCTTACACATAAAACTGTAGCTCAGTGCAGTATTAGAAAATTCAAGGTAATTTTCCTTTCACACACACTTGACACACAGATAGAAAACATCTAATTTCCAATTTCCTTGCAGGACCAAAAGTGGAAGTGCCTCCCACCCACCAGGTCCTGAGTTACAAACCTGAAGTTACAAAGCTCAGCTTAATGTTTATGGGAATTGTTTGGTGCCACAGAAAGGCTCTGGACACTCTCAGGGGTTTCTGCTGAAGTCACAAACACACACAAAACTTTGGTGTTATTTAAGAAAGGATGTTTTAACTCCCCAGCAAACTGGGAGAGCCCCAGCAGGTGCAGACTGGCACCAGAGCCCATCTCTGTGCCACTTCTCCAGCAGGAAACATTGGCACCCACCCCCAGGGGCTGCCACAAACAACACAGAGCAGCAGGACACGAGCTCTGGCTCCTTCCAGGAGAGCACATGGAACCTCACTCCAGCACCCCAACAGCCAGGAGTCAGTGCTTTTCCAATAACCACCAGGAGGAACCAGCCTGAGCAGCTGCTGTGGTGCCACTGGGAGGGCAGGATGTCCCCCAGTCTGTCCCCAGTTCCCTGAGCCTGAACCCCCCCAGCACATCCCACCCCAAACACACTCCAAACCACATCCCACGTGACCTGGCACCTCTGCCACATCTGCTGACAACAAATTCCAGGAGTTTCATTAACAAGAAGTGAACTCCCAGGCTGCTGGTGATTATCAGCCTGCCTCATTTAGGAACTGTTACACAATCATGTTAATGAGGAGCCTGAACACGCTTTTTTAGCTTTATGGAGATCACCAGAGCCTTCCAGGCATCATTTCAGTTCTCTGAGCCTCCCACAGTCTCTCAGGCACACAAACCCTGCACTCTGCAGTTTCTCAGCTTGGTGGGTCACCCAAACTTCTCCAGAACATCACTAACTGAGATTTCCAGGGCAGGCAAAGGGCCAAACTCACGTCGGTGCATCTCCCGGTAGAGGATGGTCAGTGCCTGCAAGGAATTGTCATCTGTGGGTTCAAGTGCTGCCACTTCTTGTGCCAGGGCATAGGCTTCATCCTGCTTGCCAGTCCTCTGCAAGCCAATGGCCTTCAGGACCTGTGGACACAACACAGGCAGCCCTCAGGATCTACAGTTACCACTGGAAATGCTCTGGCTCCTGCCAGGCTTTGCCCAACCACCTCATCCCTCTACAGAACGTCAGGTTTTATTAACTTTCTAATCCATATGGCTGTAAAGGAAAACTCCCAAAGCCAGGCTGCATCCAGGAGTGGGGATTTGATTCCTTAACAAACAGCCAGGCTGCTCCAGCAGCACCTGCCACTGGGTTTGCTCTCCCTGCAGGCTCCAAACTGCCCAGTCCTGCCCATTTTCATTTATTTTCTTTCAATAACTGGCCAGAGAGAAGTGACAGAAATGAGATTCAGGTCAATGACACTCTCTGCAGCTTGGGGAGCTTTCAAAATGTAGAAGTGGTGGGAACTGCAGAGGGAAACCCCCAGGGAAATGAGTCACATGTTTGGAAAAGTGAGGAACAGAAGTGCCTCCCCTTCACCAGGGGCACAGCAAGGAGGGAGAGGGCAAGAGGCAGAAGGGCAAGTGCCTGCAGGATCATGGAATGGTCTGGGTGAAAAGGACTTCAAAGCTCAGCCAGTGCCACCCCCTGCCATGGGCAGAGACACCTCCCACTCTCCCAGAGTGCTCCAGCCTGGCCTGGGACACTCCCAGGGATGGGGCAGCCACAGCTGCTCTGCCCAACCTGTTCACTTGTTATGTTTCACTCCCAAGGAGATGTTTTGGCCCAAACTCTTACAAAACAATGTCCCACCCTGAGGTCTCAAAGAGGCATTTATTTCTGAGGCCCAGCCCTGTGCCAAGGCTGGTTTGGGTGGTGCTGGCAGAGCTCAGGTGTGACCCACACTGCAGCACCACCACGAGCCTGGGCAAGCTCTCAGGCACACAGGACACGTGTGGGTTGGGACAGAGACACTCCAGAGGGCTCAGAGGACACTGTGGCCTCTGCAGGAGCACAGAGGAAGGCACAGGAGGGGGTGCCCCCCACACTTACCTTGGCACAGTGCAGGTCCTTGTGCTTTTTGAGCAGTTTATCCGCCTGCTGGATTGCCATTTTGTTATTGCCATTGTCCAGATAATCTGCACAGGGACAGCAGAGCAGCATCACACACAGCACAGGGCCCTCTGCACAGCCCCCCCCAGCTCCGCCCTGCAGCCTGGGCTGCTGCACAGCAGCACAAACCACCCTGGACACCTCCTCCTAAGCCAAACTGTCAGGGACATGTCACTTGGTGGGTGCAGGACTCACCTGCTGTGCTGGCTTTAGTCACCCAAACAAACAGGCTTTTGTAATTACTCCACACAGATCAGGACAGCAACAAAAGAGACACACAATAGAGAGGATTCTGCAGCAGCAGCAGCTCTTTGCTGACAGTGGAGCTCCAGTGGCTCAGCAGGAAAAGTAGAAATGAATTGGGTGTGCCTTTGGGAGCCCTTCAGTGACTTCTGACAGGCAGGAGGTTACAAACTAAACATACTCTGTAGAAGAGTTCAGTGAGAACTCCTTGTCCACCCCATCCATCCCCAGGCAGGGCAAACGTGTCCCCCCACAGAGCACACTGTGCTGCCCCCAGACTGCTTTGGAAGGCACAGATAGGAGGCACCAACATTTCCCAGGGGACATCCCACCATCCAGTGAAACTTCAGCTGCACAAAACCCATCTGAGACCATTTGCTCCTTTTGAGCTCGGAATGATAACATTCAGATTGTTATCAGACAACTCCAAACAAGGAGTTTTAGGTCAGGACATGACCCCTGTGTGCTTCCCCCCCCCTCCAGAGCTCAGCTTTGCCCACCAAACCCAGCTCAGCTGCCCCCTGTGCTCACACTGCTCTGCCCAAGCTGCCCATGGAGCTCATGCCAGTTAATTGGAATTGTACCACACACCTTTCCCCCCTCAGGACTGTCGTTCCCATTGTGAGACAGACTCTTTTCCTGAGCAAAAGGTGACTTTTGGGGACTCCTGGGCACGGGGTACAAGCTGTGCATCTGCACTGATGACATTTACAGCCTGTGTGTGCTGCAGATCCAGGCAGAGCCCACTGGGCTCCTGAGCCCACCCAAAGCACCCTCACCTGAGCCAGCCTGGCCGTGCTCCCCAAAACTAAACATTGCTGCACAAAACTCAGCCTGATGCCACCACACTTGGTCTTCACAGGAGTGTCCTAACCCAGGAAAACCCCCGTGTCACCTTCAGCAGTCAAACTTAAGGAGGGTTTTCCCAGTGAGGAGGTTTCAAGAGAGTGGAACAGAACATCAGAGAGAGGTTTAAGGATCTGTGTCACAATTACTGACACATAAATTATCCACCACTGTCTTTGCTCTCCCAAAGTAAACGAAATAACCCACAAACCTCCCCAAACTGCACCAGAAGGAAGGGACTCTATTTTGTTAACAAGTCAGTTTGTTGGAAGCCCAAGTAGGTGGCACATTCCAAGGCAATCCAAGCTCAAGGAAAATAAACTCCAGCCCACGGCAGTGCCAGCTGTAGGTGGGGATGTTCAGAGCCTGGAAATGCAACACCTGAACCTGCAGGTGAAGGAGAACCAGCCCAGATGAAAGATAAGCAGAGCTGTCGAGGAACTCTGGGGAGTCCCAGCACAGCTGAAAACATTGGGTTCCATCCAGAGCAGAGCTTGGCCCTCCTGCTGCCCCTGCCCAGCTGAGGATCCTGCACCTTGTGCAGTTACATCTCGAACAACACACACTTTATTTTGGGTTCTGCAGCACCACAGCCCGAATTCCAACCTCACACTGCAGATAATCCTCTCCAGAACGAGCACAGAGAGATTCTGAAGCTCTCCCTAAAAGCTTCACTCTCTGAAAGGAACACAACAAAATATTGACCATCACCTGCTCCAGCACGGGCTGAACTCACCCAGACCTCTCCACTGAGACCGTTTCTTACCCAGCTCACAACACAAATAACTGCACACCCAGAACTGGCAGTCACAGCACGGACAGCACACCAAGGAAGGAAGAGACTCAAAGACGTTACATAAAGACAAACTGCAGCGAACTTGAGCATTTTGGATGGAACAAACCCCCTTCCTCCCTGTCCCTGGAGCCCCCCGGGGGTGCTGCATCACCCCCTGTCCTGGCACAGCACCCCAACCCGGGGGGGGGTTTGCTGACAGAGGCTGAACAAGTTAGGAATATTGCCCCAAATTCTACCAACTCCTCAGTTTCAGGGAGGGAAGAGTTTTGCTTCTCTTTCTCTGTATTTGCAGGGAGACAAAGCTGCCTCCAAGCTCCGAAGCACCACCAGTGGCACAAAACATCCTGGGGACACTGGCGATGGCTCCAGGGGCAACATTCCCAGCTCCAGGGACAGCATCCCCGGCTCCAGGGGCAGCACTCCCAGCTCCACAGAACACCATCCCCAGCTCCAGGGGCACCATCCCCAGCTCCACAGAACACCATTCCCAGCTCCAGGGGCAGCATCCCCAGTTCCAGGGGCAACATTCCCACCTTCATAGGACACCATCCCCAGCTCCAGGGACACTATTCTCAGTTCCAGGGGCAGCATTCCCAGCTCCACAAAGCAACATTCCCAGTTCCATTCCCAGCTCCAGGGCAGCACTCCCCCTTGCCCGCTCCGTCCCTCCCGCCTCCCATCGGAGCCTCCACAGCGACCCCGGCCCCGCGCCCGACACAACCCCGGGGCTAAGCTGGGCTGGGCTGGGCTGGGCTGGCCGGGGGGCGCGGGGTGCGGGGGAACAGCGGGGTGCGAGGGCCGGGGGTGCCGGGCCGGGGTGCCGGGACTGGGGGTGCAGGGGATGGAGGTGCCTGGGATGGGGGATCCGATAATTGGGGGTGCAGGGCATTGGGGGTCTTGGGATCGGGGGTGCCGGGAATGGAGGTGCCGGTCGGGGTGCAGGGCATTAGGGGTGCCGGGACTGGGAGTGCCGGGTCGAAGTGTCGGGATTGGGGG
>JAWWEV010000037.1:10638063-10660118 GCA_035583235.1 Hafferia zeledoni | reverse complement strand
TTGGCCGTGGCACTGAGTGCCATGATCTGGTAAAGGGACTGGAGTTGGACCAAGGGTTGGACTGGATGATCTCAGAGATCAGTAGGTTTTCCTTCCACAAGAGGAAATTAAAACCCATGAAGATGTTGAAACTATGAAATGTCATGGATTTCTTCTCTACAGCTGCAATTCCACTGTTGGCAAACGTGGTATCTTCAACAAGAATTTGTTTTCTTAGCAATATACTGAAAACCAAGGCTGGGATGTTTCCAGCCTGTGAGAGGGAAGAGGCTGCAGGGAGTTAATAACTTGTTCAGTGCAGTCAGAGGTTCCTCAGTGACTGCAAAGCTCCCAGAAAGCCTTTAGTTCAAGTTGTCTGGAGGAAGAGTTACAACTTCCTTATTTTTCTCCCTTTTTTTTGGGGTCCAAACAAACCCAGGATGTTTGTTCTCCTTCCTCCTCCTGAATTTGGGGTGTCCTTGGCTTTGAAGTGCAGAACTCCAGGAGTGGCCTGTGCAGAGGAACTGCTGGGGGTGGGTTTGATGTTCTCAGCTGACAATATTTATCTTTTAAAGGGGATGAGCTGGAGAAAAAAGAAATCCCTGATTCCTCATTGCCAGAAGAGTGGAATGCTGACTTAGACTATGTGTTGGCTCTCAGCCTGCAAGATGAGAACAATCCTCCCCAAATCACTGCAGCTGGAATTCCCAGGGAGCTCTGGGAATACGACTGCCCTGAAGAGCCCAGGCCATCTGCCCACCTTGGTGAGCCCCTTCAGCCAGACCTTCTCCTGCCACTCCATGGGGTCCTTCAGCACTTCAGACCACAGGAAAAGTACTGGGGACAGGGGAGGGTTTGCCTTAAATTTGAGGGAAGGGAGAAGGAAAGATTGAACTGGGAATGTTAGAGATTATCTGGGTATTTTAAAATGTCAAAAGTGCAAAGCAGGGGAAGAGGAAGTAAAAGCTGTGGTGGGTCTGGGACCTTGGGGGGTGGTGGGAGCCCCATGACAGCTGGGGAGGGAAGGGTTTCTGTGGAAGTTAGACATGGTGGGAAGAAGGATCTGGGGGAGCAGCCCCTCTGAAGGGAGAAAGGGCACTAAAGGGTTTATTGAGAGCAGTAATAGGTGTTTTTAGCAGAGCATTCCATCCCTGTCTGACCCCAGCCTGCTCTCCCTCTGGTTGCTGGCCCAGCACACACAGAGTCCGGTGCTCAGGAATTCTGGGGATCAGCCACTCCAGCTGCTCCAGCCTCCCCAGTCAAGGGGTTTTCCTTCCCTCCCCTTGCAGGCCCAGAGCTCACCCTGCTGCCCTGTGAGTTCTGTGAGCAGCTCTGCCCCGCCGACGAGCTCATCCTGCACCAGGTCTGGCACTTCCTCTGTCTTGGGCTCTGCTTTTGTTCTGTTCCTGTGGCTGACCCTGTGGCACTGAGAGGGCTCTGCAGTTGGGTCTTTGGCTCAGCAGGAAAGGTGATTTTTCTGTGTTTCTGTGGAACAGACAGGGTGTAACCCAGCAAGTGCCTTTGCCTCGTTCAGCAAGAGGAGCTCTTCTCCAAAGCCCTGGGAATTCGATGCTCTGGGAGCTGTTGGCTCCAACAGCTGCAGGACTGCCCCTGCACCCCAGCCCCAGGCTGGCCAGGCAGAAGGAGACATCCTGATTCCCTGTGAGTTCTGTGGCATCCAGCTGGAAGAACAGGTTCTCTTCCATCATCAGGTACTGAACGGGACAGGATCTGTGGTGTCACATCCAGCTGTGGTGTCACAGGGCCAGGTGGGGGCTGGGACTGAGCTCTGTCCTACAGGACCAGGGCAGGGGTGGCTGTGACTGTGCCCGGGGCAGGGGTGGCTGTGGCTGTGCCTGGGGCAGGTCAGTGGGTGTCACTGTGCCCGGGGCAGGTCAGTGGGTGTCACTGTGCCCAGGGCGGGTCAGTGGGTGTCACTGTGCCCAGGGTGGGTCAGTGGGTGTCACTGTGCCCAGGGTGGGTCAGTGGGTGTCACTGCACAGGGCAAGGGTGGCTGTCACTGTGCCCTGTCCTGCAGCACTACTGTGACCAGCGCCCGGCCAGCCCCGCGCCCGCCGCAGCCCCAGACAGGCAGCACTCGCCGGAGCGGCGACAGAGCCGGCACCAAGGTGGGCACGGCCCAGCCCTTCCCTCAGGTGCCCTGTGCTGGGGGCACCCTGCTCTGCCCGTGAACTGGAAACCCCTCAGTCCTCTCCCCTCAGTCTGGTTTCACAGGGAGGAGGAAATCCCTGTCCTCTGGGGGTCTCGGTCACGGCCCTGGGTTGCAGGGGTGGGAACGGGGCTCGCTCTGCTCCCTGCAGGTGCTGCTCCCTTTCAGCTCCACGTCCTCTCCTTGCAGGAGATGTTTCTCCTGGGCACGCAGAAGACCATGGGCAGCCAGGGCTGGGCCGCCCTGCCCAGGGCACCAAGCTGAGGAGTGACGTGGCCAGTGCCAGGAGTGCCCCCTCGGCCGGCTCTGCGGGCTCCGGTGCCGCTCCCGGCCAGCCCAGGAAGGGCAATGGCAGCGAGGGCAGAGCCAAGGCCGGAGGGGCAGGGGCAGCTGCAGGGGGCACCACGCCCCGGGCCAGACCTGCCCAGCACCAGCCTGGGCACACCTTCACCTCCAGAGCTCCTCCAGCCCAGCCAAGGTATGACCTTTGCCTCCTGTCCCAGGCCTTGTCCTGCAGGTCTGGATTCCCTGGAATTTTCCCTGTAGCTGGAAGGGCTTTTCAGGGGCTTCCACACTGACTCAGTTGAATTTGGCTGACAACAAATTTAGGTTTTTTACTTCAAAATAGATTGGACAAATTGGTCACTGGGATAAAATATAGGATAACACCTGCTTACCTGGCCATGGCCCTGCTCTGCTCTCAGCTGGGCTCTGAACAGGAGCTGGTTCTGGTACAGGAATACCTGGGTCAGGGCCCAGGGGGAGACACAAGAGCTGCTGCTCTCCCTGCTGGGCTGCTCCGTGTTCATCCAGCAGCAGGAGCCCTGGAGGGGGTGGGTTCTCCCCTGAGGGTGTCCCTGCTCATCCCTACAGCACCGGAGGGAGGAGCCTCAGACTGCAGGATGGGCACGTCGGCCTCAGGCGCAGGAGCAACAAGGTGAGGCTGCAGGGGCAGTGCCAGTGCCAGCTCGGGGCTGGCAATTCCAGGGGTCCTGGTGCTGCCCCCGGGCTCCTCCTGCCAGGGAGAGGGGCAGGGACCTTCCTCTGGGACAGTCCCTGCCTCTTACCCCTCGGGATGATTCTCCCAGGACAAGGAGCTTTTTAGCACTTGCTCCTTAAGTAATACTTGAAAACTGTTTTCATGTCCTTTCCCCTTCCCTTAAGGCAAAAGCCCAGAGCCCCGGGGCCGGATCCCCCGAGGAATGAGCCACCACTGCTGAAGACATGGAGCCCTGGGCCCTGTTCTGTGCTCTGTCCCACTCCTTGGTCAGAGCCCAAGCAAATTCCTACTCTGGATTTAAATTTTTAGGCAGTAACCATTTTCTAAATCTCTATTTTTCATCTGTAAGAGCAAACGTCAGGTTTTTATGTCTCTGAGCACCCCCCAAGGCAGCAACTCGAGTCCTACCTTGGCCCCACCTGGGTTCTGTGTCTGTGTGTGCTCCTCGTGCCATCCTGGGCCAGGACTGGTGCCAGGCTGAGCTCAGGCACAGCAGGTGCCAGCCCAGGGAGCTGCTGGAGCCCCAGACCTGCCTCACATGGAGCAGGACGTGGCTGGGCAAAAGCTTCTCCTTTTGCTGCATTTTCCCTGTTTGTAAATTCTTTGGAATAAAAATTTATCTAATGTTGTCCCAAAGGGCTGTGCAGTAAAACTATTCCCTGATCCTTCTCTGGGGGTGTTTCCCACCCTGCTGGTGCTGGGCAGGGGTCTGGGAGTCTGTTCCAGCATTCCCAGTCCTGGGTCCGTGTTCCTTTGCTGTTGGCTGTGGGAAGTGGTACCGCAGGAGCTGGAGCAGGCCCTGGATGAGTCTAATTAAGGGGGGCAGCAGATGGCATTAGCAGGGCTAATTAGCCACTCAGCCTTTGGCAGGGTGTCCTCTCCATCCCACTGGTGCAGCCAGAGAACAACGAGGGATCCTCCTCCTAAACTAAAGACATTTTCCAGATGCTCCCCCCAACTGTGTTTAGTTGTACAAGAAGAAGAAAGGAATTCAAGAACAGGTGGCAACCAAACCTGTGTCCTCCCCCTTCCTGGGGAGATCAGGGAAGGGGGAGCTGCTTCCTGAGCTTTGGGATGGAAAACAGCCTGTCTGGGGTCAGAACTCATTAGTGTGACAACTAACTAATTAGTGAGGTGGCAGAGCTGTTCCTCAGGGGGAAGAACATCCCAGTGGCTCCAGGAGGGGAAGCTCAGCAGTGGCTGCGCTCGCTTTGGTACAAAATACTTACCTTTTGGTTCAAGCAAATAAAAATGAGCCATAAAAGTGGGATCTAAAGAGAGAACCTGCAGCTTCCTTTCCTCCCCCTCCTCATCCTGTGCCTCAGGCAGCTCCAGCAGTGGATCCCATTCCTGGCAGCCTAAAGAAGGACACGAGAAGGGCAGGGGGGTGTTAAGAATCTCCTTTATGCAGGTGTACACTCGATGGCCAAGAGCACTTACAGGTTAATGCCGTGTACGGAACCGAGATGGACACACACCAAGCTAGAACTAATACCCAGCTCCAGAGTTTTCCATGGTTTAGTATAATTTTACATTCTGAATGAATATATATTAAAAAAAATAATAATAATCATCACAAACCAATCTTTGCTTTGACAAACAAGCCTAGTACAGACAATGTCAAGTTCATTTAAAGCACGAGGAATTAAGGATGATTAGAAAAGCTTGAATCAAAAGGCCATTGGGCTGCGGCCGAGGGGCTGCAGCACTTCCTTCCCAGGAGCACGAAATGAACCAAAAGAAAAGCCAGAAAACACCCACAGCTCCTCCTCCTGTGGGGCTGGTCCTGTCCTGGAGAACAGCCCAGAGGCCATGGAGGTTGGTTACTGGTGTGACACTTGTCCTGCAGAAGCAGCTCCGTTTCCACCTCCACGTGCAAACGGCATCGACGCAAAGTTCGTTATTTGTAATCATAAATAATTCATTGTAATAAATACGGATCAAGTAACTGTCCAGCACGTCTGGGGGCCGGGGTGCAGATGTGCCCTGTGCCCTCCACGGAGCACACACAGCAGCAGCAGTTCCTTACTCACAGCTGGAACCAGCGCCTTGGGAACCGTCAGCATTCCGAGCTCCTGGACCTTCCATGGCTGCTCCAAACAACCCAGAGAGCCCAACCTGCAGCCACAGCTCTGCCAGGAATCCCACTGGTGTTCCCTCGGGACACCTCGTGGGAACAAACCGGCTCCAAGCCGCTCCTCCGGCTCCGCTTTCCCTCGGTTGTTGTAAACTCCAGGTGTTGGCGCTTCCTCCGAGTGGTTTCTGAGCTACATAAACGCTTCTACCAGGGAATGGACGAGATTGGAGAGTAAATATTCTTCCTACATGGATCTGTTCCCTGGAAAGGGGGATATGCAATGGGAGGGTAACAGCTTCCTAACCACGGGTTGGGACACTCCGGATGCCAACGACTACCTACGACTGGCACACACATTCCCACTCGCTCACGGAACAACAACACCCACACGTGCTCCTCCCTCACTCTCAGCATCTCCCACATCCCACACACTCACCATTCCCAGTATTCACAATAATGTACAATAAATACAGTGGGATTCCCAGGAGCACAGCCAGGCCCAGCCCTGCTCTGGAGGTGCAGCCACACCCCAGGCAGAGCTCCTGGGCTGGGGGACACCCCACGAGCTCAGCACCGGCACGGGGGGCTCCGGGGAGGTCTCTGCCTTGGAATTCAGGTTCTGAGTGATCAGGGAAACAACACCATCCATGAAACCCCCAGACTGGGGTGGCCACGGACACCAGTGAGGGACAAGACCCCCCTGAGGGGCTGCTCTGAGCCCCAGACACGTCCCACAACACAGCAAGTGAACGGCGGGGCCGCCCTCTCCGCACCAACTCCCGCCTTTCCATACAAAACAGAACCTACATCCTCCTTCCTCGTCCTCCTGCTGGGTGTCACATTTTTAGGATAATTTGCTCTTAGATCAAAGATTTTTGAGTACAAAAATGAGTTTGATCACACCCCAGTTGTTCTGAAAGCTCGTTGGGCAATGGGATAAAGTCCCAGAGTTTCGGGTGGTGCAGATCCCTCACCCCCTCCAGAGAGCAGCCAGTTTGTTCTGCTGACATTTGAAGTACAAGACATTATTTTGTTGCTAAGCAAAGCAGACATTCAAGAACATCTAGGGCAGGAATCCCGTGGAATTACAGCCCCTTCACTGTTCTGTTATAAATCTTCCCAGAAGTGTTGAGCTGAACCCCCAGGTTAAGTGGCAGCCCCCTGTGCTTGCTGAGAGTTTAAAAAAATTTAAACCAAAATGGTGGAAAGGTGGACATGAGGCTTGGCAGTGCCACTCCTGCTCCAAACCTCAAGTGAGTGCCACAAATCCTGCCCGTGACACCACAGTGCCCGTGCTCTGCCTCTGCCAGGGCAGCACTTCCCTCCCCACACCCAAACCTGGCATTTTTGTACTCAAAAATGTCTCAGGGGAGCGACCCACGAGCCCCACCGAGCTTGGGGCGCCCTCCCTGCTCTGTTTGCAGGGGAAGCTCGTTCTTGATTACAAAATTAGAAATGTACATGTTGAAAGGTTGTTTCTCCCAGTTAAATTATACACAAACCTGTCTTTTACTAAACTATCCTACAAATATTCCACAAACAAGGCAGCAAAAGAACCAGTCCACCACAAAGTCTACAAATACAAAATGGAAGTGTCTTCCGGGAATCACTGGGACGGGATGAGGGTCGGCAATAAATGAACCTCCCGCTCGGCAGCGCAGTCTGGGAGGCGTCGGGCGGGCCTGGGGGGTCCCACCTGGGCACGGCCACGGCACAGTCACCTCTGGCACCTCCCTCAGCCGCTCAGAGGGTCCTCCCGGTAGTGGATGGCGTAGCGGAGCTTCTCCAGCATGATGTCCAGAGAGGAGTACTGGGGCAGCTTGATCATGAACATGCACGTCTCCACACGGATGTACCGCGAGTCCGGGGAACCTGCGGGGAACAGGGAGGGTTGGAGAGGGACCACCAGGGGGGAACAGGCACCAGGATGGGGGTGGGAAGAGGCACCAGGATGGGGGTGGAGAGGAACCACCAAGAGGTTGGAAGAGGGACCAGGATAAGGGTGAGAAGAGGCACCAGGACAGGGGTGGAAGAGGCACCAAGAGGGTTGGAGAGGAACCACTGAGGGGTGGAAGAGAACCTGTCCCCTCTATCCCTCTGTGCCCCCACCTGGCCCCCTGTCCCTCTGTCCCCCCGTGCCCCCTCCTGCCTCCCCTGTGCCCCCACCTGTCCCCTCTGTCCCCCCTGTGTCTGCCCCTGCCCCCCTCTGTCCCCCCGTGCCCCCTCCTGCCCCCCCAGCTGTCCCCTCTGTGTCTCCTCCTGCCCCCCCTGTGCCCCCTCCTGCCCCCACCTGCAGCACCGTCGGGCGGGGCGATCTTCATGGGGTAGGGGGGCACGTGGGCCGTGTCGGGGCCGCCGTCCTTGCAGGGGCAGGTGAAGGGGATCCTCTCCTGGTTACAGGCAAACTTGATGAACTTGCAGAGCTCCTCCTGTGTGAACATCTCCAGGGCGCTCCAGAAGAACTCGATGTGCTGGTCGGTCTCCATGAGGCCCACCTGGTACATGGTGTGTGCCTGAGGGAACAGGGAGCACACTGTCCACACTGCCCTCCCCTCTGCCTTCAGCAACCCCCCACTCTGCTTTAAATATGCAAAAATCAGTAAAATCAAGGTGGATTTAAGATCTGATTCTAAAAAGCAAATTCCTTGTTCCTCTCTGGAACAAGCCCCACTCCTATTATTTCCTGAAGCCAGTGAGATCTTAAGCTGCCTTGGGGGAAAGAGGGGTGAGTGAGGACAGGCCAGAGCCCCCCAGGGTGTCCTGGCTGCATCACAAGCAGAGCATTCCCCCCAGCAGGTGTTGATCCTCCTCTCCTGTCACAGGGGCAGTTTGGCAGCAGCAGCTGCTCGTTGTGCCCACCTTGAGGAACTCCAGGTTGATGTAGGGGAGGCCACAGGTGCGGAGCTCCATCTCCAGGGGCGTGAGGGTGGTGAGGAGCTGCAGGGGGATGATGGAGCCCAGCCCTGCCCTCACTGCCGTCATGCACTCCGGGCTCTGCAGCTCCCGCATCCGCAGGCTCCGGATGGCGGCCGCGTACATGTCCTTGTTCTCCCACCTGCCAGGGCAGAGCTGGCATGAGGCAGGAGCAGCTGAGGGGCCCTGAGACCCCACCCCAGACCATGGGTTTTAAGGAGAGACCTCACTCCTGACTAATTCAGAGTGAGCAATAAGCTCTTTGCATTTTGATGCTTCCCAGTTTAATTCCGCTCTCCTCAGCTCCCTCCTCCCCTCTCCTACTTGCCTGTTTCTCAGAGCTGTGGGTGCTTCCTGGAGCCCACCCACAGCTGATTCCAGCCCTGCTCCTCACCTCTTTCTTACAAACACCACCACTGATTCCACATTCCTGCCAACTTTTCACAAAGTAAAGCTTTCCCAGAGCTCAGCTTGTTCCAAAAGCACCTCTGGAGAGGCTGGTGCTTGGGAAGCCCCCCAGAGAGGGTTCTTTGCCACCTGAGTGCCATGCCCTGCCCAGAAGGCTGTTCCTTACCCCACGGGGATGTGCCTGCCCCTGGGACACAGCTCCACCTCCTCTCCTGTCATGGTCAGGTAGGTGAATTTGCAGCAGGGTTTGTTGGGGCAGTCAGGGCTCTCCATTGCCAGGTGTTGAGAGGCAATTTCTGCACAAAGAGCTTCCAGCTCTGTCTCATCATTGATCTGTCAGGAAACAACAAGGGTCTGGTGACCAGCAGGGCAGGGACTCCTTCCAGGTGTCACCACAATGGACAGCTCGCTGTGACAGTGGAATGAGGAGCTGCTCTGGGGGTTCTGCTGTGGTTCCATTCCAGCAGACATTTCAGCAACCTTAATTCCAGCCTTCCTGGCAGCAGGGCAGGCTGGGGAGCTTCTCCAAGGCAACAAGATGTCAAATCCTACAATGCAAGATGTCCTGACCCTGCTCCCATGAGAACCACGTGCCAGTGGGCAGGCACCAGTGAGGAGGCAGCACTCCCTGCTGCCAGAGCCACGTGCCAGGGGCAGCTCTGGGAAAAGGGAGGAAAGAGGAAAAGAGGGACTTACATTTTCAAACTTTTTGACATAGTTGTAGGTGAGGATGTCAGCTTCCTGCAGATCCACATCAGGGTCCAGGGGCTCTCCCACCAGGGTCTTCCAGAAGGAGGGCAGGAGGTCCAGGGGCAGAGGAACATCTGCTCGGATGGCGATGCCCAGGAGCTGCCCGAAGAAGTGGAACAGCTGCTCCTCGGCGTAGGTGATGGGGCTGGGAGTCAGGATGTACTTCCCCTTGGGACAAAGAGGGCACACAGAGCAGGATTGAACAACCTGAGGGGCCAGGAGGGGCTGGGAGTCAGGATGCACTTCCCCTTGGGACAAAGAGGGCACACAGAGCAGGATTGAACAACCTCAGGGGCCACGAGGTGACAGGAGGGTGGAAGCCCCAACTGGGACACAAAGGATGATGTTCAGTGGCTACAAAAGGATCTGCTCAGCACAGCAGGGAGTCTGTGCTTTATACATGGTGTTACATCAGCTTATCACCCTTTCATGACCAAACCAACACCGTATTTGTTACATGGTTGACATTCCAGTTCGAGCTGTGGGATGTCTCTGAACTGCAGTCTGGATCTGCAGAGCCAGGTTTGCTGCACAGTTGGCCTTAAACTGAGGGAAATGACCTGTTTCCCACCCTGTGAATATTCCCAGGATGGAAGGATCCCTCAGCTACTGAGAATCTTTGGACCATAAGCTTTATCTTGTTTCTAAAGAACATCTACTGCACAAAATAAGAGAATAAATATGCACTAAATAACATGGATGGATCATCTGATTCTACTGGGAATGTGACTGACTTTCCTGGAGTTCACCAGTTTGGGACAAAACCTCTGCCCAGCCAACTGAACTCCCTCACTCTGAACTCTGACCAGCCCTAATTCTGCTACATTTTGCATTTGGTGACTTGGCTCCTTCTCCAAGTGCCTGCTGCACCACGTGAGGTGCAAGAGGGACCCACCACCGCCCACTCCCAGCTCTCTGGGGATGTGGGATCTGCCTGGTACCCTGTGCTGGGAGGGGATGTCCATGGGAGGCCTCTGTCCCTCCACCCCAACGTGCCCACTCCTGATCAAACCCAGCATGCAGAGAGAGAAACCCCAGCTCGTTCCTGGCACTGAGATCTCACACCTTGTTCTTATTGACAGCAGAGCTGGGGCACAGCAGGAGCAGGGACAGCGAGGAGCTCTGCAGCTCTTTGCACACTTGCCAAAGGAAGTGGCGGAAAGATCCACCTGGAAAAGAGACAGGGAAAACGTGGAAATGATTGATTTGTTCCCTGCTGAATTCCTGAGTGCTGCTTTGTCTTCCAGCACTCTGAGAGCAGCAGAAATGCCTGTCCCACCAGCTGGCCTGCAGGTGGGATTTGCTGCTGGACTGGGAGATGGATGGTGCTGTCCCACCACAACGCAGTGTTTGATGGGTGGGAGTGGTGAGGGGAGGCACCAGAGACCAGCAGGGCCACAGACACTACACTTCCCTCCTCACAGACACTGTCCATAACCACCACAGATCCCCAACAAAGAGGAATGGCCCTGGGAGAAGGCACCAAGGAGCCCTTGGCTCAGCTAATGGGGGCACACCATGAGAATGTTCCTCTCCCCATGAGACAGGAGTTGGTGACATGAGAAGTGTGTTTTGAGCTCTCTGGCTCCAGATTCCCCCACAGATCTCCAACAAGGACCACAACAACCACCAGGAATCTGGGCAGCAGTGATGGATTTGCTGCTTTGACCATGGCTGACACCTGCCTGGATACCCCAGCAATTATTCCACAGCTCTGCAAAGCTCAGTTTCCCCAGCTCGTGTTTAAATGAGTCTCCTCCTGACAACACAGCCTATGGCAGCAGGATAACACTACCAGCCTTGTCAGCAGTTTGAACTGAATGTTGTCTAGTGCAAACTCATGACTTTCAAAGAGAGTGGGTGTTGTTTTAGTGCAATTTGGTTCAATAAGAATTGTATCATTAAATTCCATCACTATTCTGACAAACCAGGGAAATGATGAATCATGTGGTGGAGAAGAGGGACAGATTACAGATCCTGTTTCATAAATTCCACCCTTTTGCAACAGTTCTGTGCCATAAAGAGATGGTGCTAGGGAGGGAAAAGAGACATTGGACTGATCTGAATCTGGGGAAAAAGAAGATTGAATCCTTTAGGAACAAGAATGAAATCTGTCTTGATTTCAGCTTGGCTGCATCTGTGAGGTGGAGGGACAAGAAGTCAGACAAATAGACAGGAAAAAGGAATGACAAACTACAGATCTAACTAGTGAGTAAGAAAACACCCCATCCTACATTGTTTGGGGAAAAATATACATATATGCTCCAAGGAAACAAAGAAATCCCCATTGCCATGAAAAGGCTGAGGGGCAAACTCCACACCTTCATTTTCAACCTGAGCTACTTGGAATTCCCTGGGATCAGACTGCTCGGTGTGCCAGTGGGAGTGGGCTCTGGGGGGGCCACTTCTGGACAGAGGTGCTGTTTGCTATTTCCCTGGGCACACACAGAGCCCTCAGAGCAGCACTCACGGGGGCGGCACCCACGGGGGCAGCACCCACGGGGCATCCGAGGAGCCAAATGCAGGAGGGGATTCCCTTCTTTCCACCTGCAGGACCAAACTACCACAAAGGGAATGCTGCTCCTTGGGGTAACATGAGCATACTCTGGCGAACCCCTGGGCTGTGCCCACTCCCAGTAGCCCTGCCCTGCCCCTGGGCTGCTGGCCCTGCCGAGGCTGGTGGCCCTGCCCTGCCCCAGGCTGCTGGCCCTACCCCAGTGGCCCTGCCTTGCCCCGGGCTGCTGACCCTGCCCCGGCTGCTGATCCTGCCCTGCCCCGCCCCGGGCTGGTGGCCCTGCCTCGCCCCAGGCTGCTGACCCTGCCCCGGGCTGGTGGCCCTGCTCTGCCCAGGCTCCTGGCCCTACCCCAGTGGCCCTGCCCTGGGCTGCTGGCCCTGCCCCACCCCAGGCCCCCCAGCGCACTCACTGGTGCCGTGCACCTCCTCGCCGGTGAAGCGGATGTTGAAGGCGTAGGTGGGGTCCCCGCCGCTGGCCAGCTTGACGCAGAGCTGCGAGGAGGGCACGCAGCCCAACTGCCGCGCCGCCTGGCAGAAGTACGAGTTCTCCGAGGAGCGGATCTCCCCTGCGGGGCACACAGGGCAAACAGGGCCCCAGCTCAGAGCTCTGGCACCCACCAGGGTCTGAGCTGGGCAGAGCAGAGCTGGCCCGCTCTGGGGTTGGGGGGTTGGTGCTTCCCGTACCTCCCACGATCTCCAGCGGGTCCAGCGTGATCTCTGGGGCCGCGTGGTCGGCGGTTCTTTGGACGGTGGCATTGAGCACCCTGTTCATTACAGTGACCTTTGTGTCGTAGAAGATCAAACCTGAATGAAACACATTGCACTCAAGTTAGTTTGTGTAAAATCTTCTCTAAAATTCTCCAGTGGACAATGGTAGAAGAATAATTTCCCCCCTCACTAGGCAGGTAAGACATGGCTAATCCACACTCTTTAAAAAAATATTCCATGGAATCCCAGAATGGTTTGGGATGGAAGGGACCTTAAAGCCCACCCAGTGCCACCCCCTGCAATGGGCAGGGACACTTTCCACTACCCAGGTTGCTCCAAGCCCTGTCCAACCTGGCCTGTTTCTTACTTATGTTTTCTGTAATAAGTGCACTGGGACAGAACACAATTCCAATGTTCTATAAATAGATCCCAGCAACTCCACCACAACCTCTGTAAATAGAAACACTGTGCCAAATAGTTTTCAGACATCTGGGATGTTTTGACAGTAAAGCTGCAGGCAAGAAAACACGATAAAATTAGGACTGTGATACTGCCCCAAATATATATCTGATATCTCTATAAAGAGACATCTCTGCTCATTCCTCTCTTCCCCATACTGGTTTACAAGGTTTTTTCCAGTTTGGCCAATAGAAAAACCTCCTTAACACACTGACACCTCTGGTGAACTCCATCATCTTCAGAAGATCAATCTGGGAACTGTGATGTCCTGAATCTTGGGTTGGCTTGTTGTCTAATGAAGGCTGTAAAAACTACTTTAAATGCTGCTGCACAGTAAGTATTTTCTTGATGTCTCTAATTCTACAACTTCAGTGACAAAGTCCTTGGGTTTTCACCTGTTGATAACGATTTCAATTTATGGATACTCCCAAGAAGATACAGGTGGTCAAGGTGCACAGTGTCTAATAACTCAGTTGCAAGAACAATCTCCATCTCCTTTAAAAACCAAACCAGGAGAAGGAGACCTCCCCCGTGCAGTGCCCTGGCTGGTGCCATGCCTGGGGTGCCCTCCCAGCCCTGCCCAGCACCTTTGGCCTCCTGCAGCAGTGCAGCGATGCTGTTCCCGTACACGTCCGTCTGGCGCAGCTCCACCAGCGGCAGGAAGAAGGTCTCCAGTGTCGTGTTGAGGGACTGCAGCAAAGCAAAGCGCAGGCGCAGGCTCTCCACGGGAACATCTGCCATGGAACACCCAGTCAGGGCCACAGAGATCCCCCACTTGCTGCACAATCCCAGCAGGTTCGGTCCAGGAGCCACACAAGCTCCTTCGGGAGCAGGCCCTCCCACCCCTGCACTGAGGATGCAAAGCCAGCCTGGATCTGTGATGTTCCTGCCTGGATCTCGAGTCCAGGGGTGTCTGAGTTCAGGATCTTTCATCACAGCTCAATCTGTACTATGTGGAGACTCTCTTAAAGTGCTTAGGACAGGATTAGCTGACTAAAGTTGCCTGGTCCAGGATGGAAATCCAGCCTTCCTTCCCCCTGCAAGCCAAACTCCCCAGGTACTTCTGTTCCAGCCTGATCCAGGAATTCTGCTTGGAGAACAGGTGCAATGCACTCTTAACTTTGCCCAAGCATACCCAAGGAGAGGAGAGCCAGACTCAGTGTCCCCTCAGCCTGCTGAGCTCCACAGGGATGTCCCCACCCTGGGGACAGCCAGGTCAGTCAGGAGCACTGCCCAGCAACCCCACCGGGCAAGGCCTCCCTGCAAAGAGCCCACACATACTCAGGAGACAGGAGATCCTGGGGTCTGCGGCGTCAGCGGGGTCCAGGTACACCTCGTGGGGGTGCAGCCGTGCCGGGGTGATGGCCAGGTGCCGGCACAGCCGGTTGATGTACTGCACAAGGGCCACGTCCATCTCCAGCGTCCACTTGCGCGACGCCTTCTGGGCGTGTCTGGCGTCAATGCAGGCACACCTGGAGGGGAGAGGGGCAACACTGTCCACCCAAGCCCAACACTGCCCACCAAGAGGAGCCACCTGGAGCTCAGCTCTGCCCTCCCCTTTTCTTAAGCAGAGCTGTTTTATTACAAAACCTCCACTCTGGGAACAAGAAGTGATTTATCACCCGCTTTTCCTCATGGTTATTAAATAATTAGGAATAAAGGAACTGCCTATTAAGCTCACTTAGTGCACTATCTCCTCTGAAGAAGATATGGGGATGGGGATGTGGCAATGAGCTTGGGGCCTGACACAGGGAGATAAGGAGAATTCATTTAAGGGACTTTATTGCTGTACAAGATTAAGAAATTAACTGTTCCCTCTTCTACATAATTTCTGACCCAGTAAGAACCCTGCCAGTTAAACAATTACCCAGAGCACTGGTTGTGGGAGGAAACCAGAGACAGATGGAGCTACAACTCTCATTACAGTAATTCATTATCCAGTTTGGAAGCTGTAAGGACACTGTGGCATCTGATTTTGTTGGCTATGCCACAAGAAGTCAGGAACCTGCACATGGACAGCACAGTGACTCCTCTAAAGTGTGTTTGGAGAAAATACCCAGTTTTCTCTACAGGCCTTGCAGCCATGGATGGAAGTTTGAGTGTTAAAGCTACTTGGAGTGGCAACACTTGGGGTCAAGCTCTTTTAAGTGAGCACAATGATTACCATCACATTTACAGAAGGATGTGTGAGCTTTACCTTTCAAAGTGCAGGTCATACCCACAGGAGAGAATGGCTCTCCACACACTGCGGATGTCCTGCTTGGAGCGGTCCACCACGAATCTGTGGAACCCATCCAGGGTCAGGTACTTCTCCTCAGGAACTGACAGCAAAGACATGACCAGCACATGGTTAATGACACCCCACACAGGACAAGGAGGTGGCTGCCTCCTCCAGCTTCTCCTGACTCTCCCATCCCACCATGGATTGTTTCCCAGTAGTTCCAACCATCACACTGCCAGGTCCAACCTGGCCCTCAGTCAATGGCACTTGTTCCCTCCTCTCAAGGACACAACAGCTCCATCCTATCAAGGATCCACACTTGGTGAATGCTCCAATTCCCAGATTCTGAGCTAGCCTGGCATTTCCTACAGGGAAGAGCAGAGTCCAAGCTCATGCTCTCCTCTTTCACCTGCCTAGAGAATGAAGTTCCAAGCACAACCTGTGGCACGTGCTGTCTCTCCATGGATACACTTAGAAGGTATCTGAACCTTCTCTTTCATCCCATTTCCCTCTTGTAACTTAAAGAGTTTTCTGATTTAAATTAAGAAACATGATTTAAAACCAGCTGGTTCAAGCCCATCAGATCTCAGTTCCCCTGCACAAACCCCTTGGGGCTGCCCCCCTGAGGAAGCTCCCTCCTCAGTGTATTCCCAGGGTCTACACCCTGCTGGATGGATGGCACGAGCACAGTTTGCTCTCACACTGACCAGATTCAGAGATACAAATAAAAGCAGCATTTTAAATCACTATTGAAAAAAATTAACTCATTAGAAACAAACCAAATCTGTCACAATGTCATATCAACATGTCAACAAACAAATGTATTTCTTTCTATGTAAAACTATAAAAAATTCTCTCCAGCTCCCACCTTCCTGTTTCTTTGTGGGAGACTTCTCGGGGTCCTTCTCCTCAGGTTTGCTCTTCTCAGGAGATTTTGGCTTCACAGTGGGTTTCTTCTCACTTAAGGCTGTTCGGCTGAGGGAGGGAGTGACTATTAGGGTTGTCACCAATAAAAGTTGTCTTTGGTCTGTTCAGGGAATCCCAGAATGGTTTGGGTTGGAAGGGACCTTAAAGGGTTCCACCCCATGCCATGGGCAAGGACACCTTCCACTAGACCAGGCTGCTCCAACCTGGCCTTGACTCAAGGGTTCAAGAACCCAAAACACTCCTTGAAGGTCTTTTATAACCTCAAAGTCACATTTCCCTCTTCCAATCCATACACAGAAATAGAGGGAGGGGGAATAAAAAAAAAAAATCTGGATTCTTACAGAGATTTAGCTGTTCACAAGTGCCAAGAGGCTGAAGACACCAACCTGACACTGTTGAGCATGGACTTCTCCTTGGTGGGGGGTTTGGTGACGGGGCGCTTGGTGCTCACCACCTTCACCGGGTGCTGCTCCTTGCCCGCCTTGTTGTACTTGCTCTTGTCAAACTTGGGCTTGGGCACCCCGTACTTCCTCAGAATCTTCCAACACAGAGAGGGAAGGGTTACCCAGCGCTCTCCACTGGCACAAGGAGATGCTGCAAACAGTTTTCAAAGCACTACCTGGGTGAGCTGGTCCTCGAGCACCTTCTTGGGCGGGCGGACGTTGGTGAAGAACACGTGGAGGAGGTTCCCAGGGGTCTGGGAGTTGATCTGCTCCTTGCTGAGGTAGATGTCAGCAACCTTGATGGGCTTGGCTGGGGTCAGGCTCAGCATTTGCTCAGAATGGACACAGCTTTTAAAGATTTCTGTGAGGACCTCCCGGGCACCTGGGACCAATTTCTCACCTAAATAAAAAAAACAAACAACCAGCAATGTGGTACAAATGACAGCTGGTGAGAATCTGAAATGGGAAAATGTATTCTGATCTGAAATGGGAAAATGTATTCTGCACTCAGGTAAAATATTCTACCACATGGCACTTGCTTTGAGGAAATCACCTTTGTAGTGAAAAAAAATCACCTTTGTAGTGAAAAACCTGACCCTTCTGCACCCCATTTATAATAGAGAATTAAATGAATGCTTTCTCCTGTTTTGGCCACATACTGTAATTATTATTTGAGTTATATATTTCATTATATATTCCCACTGCAGGGGAGATGAAAAAAGACTATTTATGATGTCAGTTTAAAGACTGTGTTGTGTAGACAGACCCCAACACTTCCAAGCTGAACTGATCCAGGATTGTGGCCTCCTGTTCCAGCTGTTTTAGGGTCTGTACAACTTTCATGCTCTTCGAGAATATAAATTAATACTTGTTCTGCTTTAACACTTTCTACTCTAAAATGATGCTCTGTTTAACAGCAGGAAATTATTAGTGATTATTTTCTCCAAGGAGTCCCTGAACAATTCCATCAGTAGTTTTTTGGGTTGATGGGGGGTTTTTTGTTGTTTATTTATTTTTAATTCACTGTTTGATCAGCTGTGAGGACAGTTGTGCCATGCTCAGATGGCAAATAGCTGTGAAATCCCTCCCTGTCACCCCTCAATTAGTGAGTCCCACTGAATCCAGGAGAATCTGAGCCCTGCACCCCAAAAAATGCCCCAGTACAAGTGAGAGATTTGCCAGTCTGAAACCACATACCTTTTATTGACTTATCATTGAAATAATCTTCTAGTGCTGGGCTCCCTTGGGTGTCAAACAAACTCTGGTTTACAGTAGAAACAGTTAAAATCTCCTCAGTTGACATCTCCATCAGCTCATCTTCCCCATCCAGGCTGGACAGGCCAATGAGGTCGCTGCTGTTGAACAGGCTGGCTCGGATTTTCTCTATTTTAGCTCTGGACCTTATCTGTACAAATAATGAAATTAGTTAATAGGAGTTCTGAGAACACAAATTCACTTCCATTTATATGGATTTGGGTTTCAGGATTTGTGTCCTCCCCTTACAGATAAGCACTATTGATGCTCTAACTTTTCATCAATAATCTGATACCAAAATTCAGGTTCAGCCTAGAAAACATCCTTTCTAAGAACATGAGGCCACTGAAATCCTCATGCTGTGAGTTAACAGACCCAGCTCTGAGCCAGCTATTCTGTGTCTTGGTCTGGAGACAGCCCTTGGAAGCATCAGAGCTGAAGGTGTCAGACAGGTAACCTGTCATTATTTATAGCTCTGCTGTTCTTCCTTCAATTCTCCACTCAGAAACATCTTCATTAGCCCAGGGTTTGAAGCCTCAGCTGCACAGATTGGGAAGAGGAACAGTAACTTCCTTCTATTCCCAAAATAACAGCACTGTCAGAGCAGCTCCAGACTCGGAGTGGTTTCCATGTGAACACTGGCAGCTTTCTGGGCACACTTGATGGGTAATTTCAGCCCTGGGGGCTCCATGTCAATGAACAGCTCCAGAATAGAAACTGCAGTTTCCATCTGAACAAGCTGATTTTCTTCTAAAAGGGAAACTGATACAATCCCAGACTACACAAAACCATCTCTCCACTGCCAGGCCAGCAGGGATGGCTGTGCTTTCGGAAGCTCCTGATGAAGCTGCAGTAGTTGGGGTAAGGACAGAGAAGGTTCTTGTGCAGAGCTGAACACCTGCAGGGCTCCAGCATGGATGGCAACCACCCACAGTGCTCTTAAAATTCATGTGGAGCCAGACATCAGCAACACTGATCATCTCTCCTAAAGCAGCTTTAGAGAGGAATCCATAGATGGTTCAAAATATGTGGCAATGTACTCTAAATTAAACATCAAATAATTATTGCCTTGTGGGTCAAACCACACGGGCACTGATCTCTAAACCCATCTCAGCAGTGGCCAGCAGCAAACCTCTGACAAGAAATCTTTGGCAGCCTGCTCAAATCAGCACTTTAAACACTGCACTGGCTGCTGAGTTTAACAGCCACCAATTTGCACATCCTCCAGGAGCTTAATCCCTCAGGAACTAATTTATACTCTTGGCTTCAGCAATGCCTTGTGACGAGCTCTGCAAGCTGGAACGTGCAGGAGTTCTCCCTTCCTTCCTTCTGCTGTAAAATTGCTGCTTGGTAACTCCACCACTAGGTCTCCTCTGAGAGACAGTGACTGTTTCCAAGGCTGAATGGCAGAGACAAAGTCAGTGGAGAAGGAAATCCCATGTTCCTCAGCCATCCTGTCCAGGCTGAGAACTCCCAGTCGCCCTGGTCTCACCTGCTCATGGACACACATTTATCCTGCACCCAGAAACCAGTTCCCAGAGTCAGATAAAGCAGTTCCCAGAGTCAGATCCCACTCTCCCAGAACCCCCTGACCCCAGAGGCCCCTCTGCTGCCCAAAGGCCGTTACCTCCACCACAGCAAAGCCCTTGATGGGCCGTGACAGCAGCGGCTGGTTGTCCAGGGATGTGACCGTGTACATGGACCCCACGTCCGACACCGACGCCGTTTCCACGTTGTCCAGGGGCTCCCCCAGGCTGCCCAGGCTGCCCAGGCTGCCAGTGCTGCAGTGGGACAGATCCAGACTCTCCTGGCTGGAAACAACATGGGGCTGTTCCAGCAGTCCAGGTGGGATGGCCAACTCCAGCCCTGCCTGGAACTGGTCCCCGGAGATGTCGCTGACGGTGCGGGAGATGCCCTGGGAACTGCAGAGCGAGGCCTGGCTGGTGGAGGCCGAGGCACTGACACTCATGGCAGGGGTGACACTGCTGGAGCTGCTGATGTCCAGGCTGTCAGCACTGCTGGAAACCGTTGGCTTCTCCAGCTCGGTCCTGCACTCGCCTCCTTCCGCTTTGTCCTTGGCTTTCTTGGGATCCTCTTCCTGCAAGGGGATGTAGATCTCATCTTTGAAGACCCCCCCGTGGGCATTGCAGGCCTTTCTGATGGCACTCCTGACCGTGCCCTCCTCCAGGTGGGTGGGGATGCCTGAGATGACGAGCAGGCGGCTGTGGGCAGTGGGGCCCACCAGGGCCTGGCAGGCGTCTGCCACCGCATCGTTGGTCACCCCCAGCCCCTGGGGGTCCTTCTTGGTCAGGTGTCTGAGAATGATGAGCAGGGTCAGTGCCCTGTGGAACCACAGCATGTCCTCAGGCTTGCTCCCCCCTATGCTGAGGAGCGTGGCGTCCGTCTCGGTGGCCCTGGACGAAGCCCTTTTCCCTGAGGATGACGTCTTCTCCCGCTTCATTTTGACCTTCTTCCTCTTGGACAGCAAGCTCGGACTCTGTGGTGTCTGTCCCGGAGAGGATGAAGATGAGGATGAAGAGTCACTAAGATTTGGAGCACTTGTGGAGGATATCACATTGGCTGTGACACTCATGTTGATGGGCAAGGTCACTTCTGCGACAGCAAGGCAAACTTCCATCAGGGCATGGAAGTACGTGGAGAACCTTCCCTGGTCGGCTGCTCCGACCCCAGAACCACCACAGGCATTGCCAGACACCCAGTTCTGGGTTTCCTCATCATAGAGCTTGTGCAGCTCTGACTGCAGGGCCATGAGCATGGCCAGGCAGGGGTTGAGCTGCAGGGCAATGGAGGATGACAGTCCTGCCGGGTTCTTCTTCTGCTCCAGGTTGTGGATCTTGCGAAGCAACTCAGCCAGGAGGTGAAATATCAACTCCTTCACACAGGCTGCCATGTCCGTGGTCCAGAGGAAGTTCCCTGGGTGAGGAAGGCAAGACATGCAGTCACCAGTGTGTCATTGCTTTGTAACATGAGCTGTAAAACAAATGTTAAAACAGCACAAGAAAAGCTTGATAACGGCTGCACATCTGCAGCAAGACAGACAGGAAGAATATCCCAGGAAGGGCAATGAAAACTTCTGGAGTTTGAAGAAAATGTCAATGTAGTGGAAGAACTCAGAAAATTACAACTGTAGTTTCTTTTCCCTAAACTCCCCACCTGGGCCAGCACACTGTTGGTGCTCATCACTCAAGGAACACCAGACACTCACCCAAAAATTCCACTACTTGTAACAGAACTGAAGCAGGAATAGTGTCCAGTTCATCTTCTGATTTTCCATCCCCATCTTCTAATTTCCAAGTTAAGAGCTGTTCTGTGAATGCCATTGCCAGGGGGAATTCCAGGGGAAGGGAATGCAAGACCAACACAGCTCCAGGGGGAGGAGACACTCCTAGAAGGTCAAAGACAATACCTATCATGATTCCAAGCATGGGTAAAGTAAAAGTATTTTGGGGGGCTAAATGTATGTTAAGTGAGAATTTTCTCTATAGTACCTTGCAAGAAACAAACAGAAATGTTTATCCATAATGGTAAGTTGATACAATCTATAACCATAAATGTACAGGGAACATTTTGTTCACGTAACAATGGAACAGAAAAATGTTGAGCCTGCACATAACCTGCACCAGGGGTGCTGGTTGGAGGTCAGTCCTTACCCAGCCTGATGTGCACCCTGTCCATGGGGGTTGGAGCTCAGCCCTTACCCAGCCTGATGTGCACCCTGTCCGTGGGGGTTGGAGCTCAGCCATTACCCAGCCTGATGTGCACCCTGGTTGGAGCTCAGTCCTTACCCAGCCTGATGTGCACCCTGGTTGGAGCTCAGCCCTTACCCAGCCTGATGTGCACCCTGTCTATGAGGGTGGTGGTTGGAGCTCAGCCCTTACCCAGCCTGATGTGCACCCTGTCCGTGGGGGTGATGACAGCAGGGTACTGGTTGGTGGTGGGCGGTGGCGTGAGGCCGGTGTTGGTGGGGGATGCGTCGCGGGGGTAGCACACGGCCTCGATGAGGTTCAGCTGCCCGTTCCTCTTCACCTTGTGGCCCAACCCGTACACGAGCACTCGTGCCCACGGCGCCTTGTACAGGGATGAGCTGGGGACAGAGCAGGGACAGCGTGGTCAGTCTGTGCTCTGCACCACAGGCTGGGGACAGAGCAGGGACAGCGTGGTCAGTCTGTGCTCTGCACCACAGGCTGGGGACAGAGCAGGGACAGCGTGG
>JAWWEV010000037.1:10618550-10637963 GCA_035583235.1 Hafferia zeledoni | reverse complement strand
TCAGTCTGTGCTGACTGGATGTGGCACTCAGTGCCATGGTCTGGTTGACAAGGTGGTGTTGGGCCAAAGGTTGGACTCAAGGATCTCAGAGGTCTTTTTCCAACCCAACGGATTCTGTGACTAACCAGATTCAAGGACTCAAACTCCAAGTAACTCCTCAGGGTTCAACGACACATGCCCAGTCCCTGCCCCTCAGTACTCACTCTTTGCGGAACCCAGACTGACTCTCCTTGCAGGACACAATGACAAACGCTGCCCCAGGGAAGTTCACATCCATATTGACTTTGGATTCTGAAACTGGGAATTCCTCAGCAGGAAACTGCTCTGGCGCCGCCTGGAAGAGAACATTTCATACTGAAAGATCTCAAACAGCAGCAAATCCCCCCACCTCTTCTTACTGAAATAAAACAGTGTTGTAAATAGTGAGACAGCATCAGGCCCACTCATTTTAATATCACCCAGAGCATTGTTACTGCTTGTGTTTGCAGTGCATCCACTTTGATCAGAACAGGAATTAAATCCATCCAGAGAAACAACTCCATGTGAGGGACAGTATTATGGAAAGTAGAATCACGCCTAAATCAGCAAGGGCTCCTTAGAAAGAAACCAAACACTGCTCAGAAAACATGTCTAAATATCCTACCTGCAAAAAGGAGCAGATCTGTTTTGTGAGGTCCAGCAGACTCTCCTCTCCTTGGTGCAGTGTCCGAGTGATGGCCACGGTGAGCCACTCCCTGATGGCCTGGGAATTGCCCTGGTAGAAGAGGTCTGTGGCAGCACAGGTCTGGGAATGGATGCAGTGCTGCAGGGACTGGGCCAGGAGGATAGAGCTGGAACTGATTGTTCCATCTGTAACAAGACCAAGATCACAAATTTGGAGGTCACTTCGATGTGTTTGTGTAGCTGGAGAAACACTCAGAGGAAAGAAGTTTTAAACCACTTGAAAACAGAGGCTTGTGGAAAACTCCTCCCAAAGGGCAGCAGAAAAAGGGATCCACCCAGGACCAGATTTGCAGCCCTGTCCCAGCTGGGTGTGGATGGGATTGCCCTCTAAATGCCAGCTGTGCTCCTGTCCTGCCTCAGCCCAGCCCCTGGTGGGGTCTGGCAGGGACAGAGCTGTGGGATCACCCTGCCCCTTCTGTCCCCTGGGTGAAGGCAGGCAAACTTCCATTTATGGCAGAAACAACGAGGATGAGTGACCAGAGCTAAGAGCAGCTTTGTCTCTTCTCAGGCTTTCCCCACACAGGAACCAGATCACTTCTGGGCAGCCCCAAGTGGGTCTCAAGCCCCGACAGCTCATGGCTGTCATCCCTCAGCTAATGGAAGAAGCCAAGGAAAACCAAACTGCAGTGCCTAAAGGAGTGGGCAATTCACCAAAATGCCAGTTTGGAAACTCTGTGTTAGCAAGACTTGAATTAGACAAATTTTAAAGAGGAAAAACTGAATTACAGCTTGTAAAATGGTTCTGGAAGCCGTGCAAAGGAGTGCTGTACTCTGCTCTGCAAGAGCCTGTTAGAGGTAGCCAAGTTTCAAAGGAATTACAGGAGGGAACAGGACTCTTTCCAATGGTAAATAATCACTTTCTATTATTAATAGCCTATATTTAGCACTTCCTACTTCCTCCTTATGCTCCAGCCACATTACACACATTTCTCTGCATGCAGAAGAGCTTTGTCACAATATTGTCTTTGTCAACACTCACTTGAATGAGCCAAAGATTCTTCTCCATGATTCAGCACAAACATTCTCTAACCAGATCTGTGATCCCAGTAGGAAAAGGACACAAACCACTTTGTGAAATGAAGAACAGTTGAATTTTGAAGACTGTGAGACCCAACTGGCATTTAGTTGCAGAACCCAGGATTAGAACTTGAATAAAATCAATCTCAGTTCCTTCCAAGTATCCCCTATGGATACTCCCTCCACTCCCCAAGCAACAGAAGGCCAAAGGGACAGGAGCATACTGAGTGGGATCCTAGGAGGGACTGAACTCTCTTGAACATTCTTAACTAGATTATTAGCAAGAATTTCAGTTTAGAATCCTATACAAAGGTCAGGAGTCCATTGAGACATTTCTTAAATACCATCGTTATTAACCAACTAATAAACAAATATGAAATTAATTATTTTTTTGTCCCCAGGAAACCATTGTACCTGAAGAGAGGTATGATAAAAATGGGTGTTTACCAGGCAGAGGTGGTGCAAGCAGCTGGTTGGAGAGCAGCTGCAGGTGCTCCAGAGTGATGTCCCGGATCGCAGGGATGTGGAACAGCCGAGTGAACATGTGGGGAGATTTGGGGGCAAAAATATTGAGCAGAGCCATCCGACAGTAGAGCTTGGCCAGGGCAGCTTCACTCCTCAGCAGCTCCCTGGGAACAGACACCACAACATACAGTTCCTCTCCACACTTACAGCAAACCACACCCAGCAACCCATCCCTGAATGTAGATACACCTCGTTGTTTAAAAGGTTCAAGTGGACCCAAATCTCCTGTATTCCCTTAGGACAGCACTCAGCCCACCTAATTCTGGGACCAAACCAGGGCTCATGGATTAGAAGCCAACTCTGCAAAGTCAGTCAAGAGTTCTTAAACTCCTGGGCAGCAACTGACTGAGAATACCAGACAGTGAGGCTCAAGGAAGGCCCTGTGAGACCAGGACCAGCACCTGTAAAACCACTTTCACAGGGCTAAGTAAAATCCTGCCAACAACACAATTTAATAGATTTTCTTTACTGCCAAAAACACTCAGAACCCTTAGGAAAAAAAAAAACCCACCCAAAACCTCAGTACCCCCACTAAAACATGAAGATTTAGCACATCTTTGTCAGCTTTATCCCACAACTACAGAAAGTTTGTAATGCTTAAAACAAGGCTGTAGTAGACAATGGTACTACAGGAAAGGTCAGATAATTCAAGTTCAGACACCACAAATGCCTTCTGACATCAATTCTTCACCTGTGAATTTGGATGTTGGTGTTATCCAGGGTAACCAGCCCATTGGTGGCAGTCCTCCTGTACCCTGCAGGTGGCCTTTCCAGCATGTCAATGGGGTACCAGTACCTCACCAGAACCCCTTCACTTCGCAGGTAGGTCTCTACTTGTACCAGTTCATTCACCTGCAACGCCAAACCCAACACTGTCAATCAGAATAGCAACATTTTTACTCCTTCAGCTCTGCATTCTGAGCATTTGCTCCCAGATGGGCGATGCTGACACATGAAGAGCCCTCCCAGTGCATCTCTACTCACCGAATCCACATCCAGGACAACACCATGAAGACCAAACGTCTTCAGCATCCCCCGAATGGCAAACTTGGGTAAGGCTGTTCCCACAGCACTGCTGGTGACATTGTTGCTGTCAGGGGAGCGAGTCACCACCGTGAGACCTGCCCAGGAAGGGACAACACAGTTTTAAGGCACAGCACTTCCCTCAGATCGACCATTTCTGCAGCAGATCCCAAATCTGGGAGCCCCTGAGCTTTGTTCTCCCCTCGGGGTCCTTTGGCTGCCCTTACCTTTCCGTACTTTATCAATGGTGAATTTGTTTGCCTCGTCCTTGATGTCCTCGATGGTGGGAAGGTACAGGTCTCTGGGGATGCCACCGTTCTCCTCATAGAGGAATTCCACAGTTTGTCGGGCGATATCAACCATTCCTGGCACACAGAAGGCAGACCAAGTTATTTTCCCTGCCACCTGAAATTAGTTCTTATTCTCATTAAGATCCTAATTACTTAAATATTCTTTAAGTCAGGCTGATAGATAAAAATTGGAGCTTTCCCAAGAAAGCGGAGCTGTTCCTGAGCTTCCCATTAGGGCTCAGAATTCCTGCCTTGCTCTTACTGGGACTTTCCCACAAACAGGCTGTTTCCATTTACAAACCTCCCCTTATTAACTTGTCCCTCAAAAGTTTTCCCTTGATATAGTTCCAGACAGAAAACGCTTGTAGGTAATTTCTTCCCAAACTATTATTCCCAAGTATTTCTGTATCCACATTCCAACAAATTCTGTCCCTTTTTCTAAAGGAACTTCCTCTATTTTAAACAGTCCAGCTTAGGTAAAACTGACAAAGAGAAGTCCTGACATCACATCAAATTCTAAGCACTGGAAAGGAACAGCGAATGGATTTTTTTTTTTGTAATTTAAATTTTCCAGCCCTGAATACAGTCAAATATGAAAGAAATACAGGTGTTATCTCATACTTCCATGCACATTTGTTGATGTGATGGGCAGGAAGTAAGTAGAGCCATACCTAACTGGAGAGCTCCTTTAATCTGATCCAGCCCAGACTTCCTCTCAGCCTCATTACGGAATCTTCTTCGAATTGTAGGGAAAACTTTGGTTTCCCAGGCTTTAACCAATAGGGCATAGTGATCCTCCTACAGAGACAAGAACACCAAGAGGAGAGAACTTAACAGGAGCTGTATTTTTGTTAGGGAAGCAGGAAAAACACCTGAGTGGCAAAATTTAAAACTCTACATTCCAGAATGTGTTTTTGGCCTATAAATTACAGGAGAGACTTTGCCATGATCCTCACCCGGGGAATGTCGTCGTCATCATCATCATCACTTTCATCATCTGCAATGGGAGGGGGGTGAGGATCAGGCCCTGAGGTGATGAAGTTCTCATAGCTCAGCTCCATCTTATAGTGGCAGGATGTGTCGCTGTCGTACTCTGCGGGACACACATGGAGACAACGAGATCAGAACATCCCATGGAATTGGAGAGACACAGCATTCCACGCTCTCCAATCACCCTCTGGGAATGTAATGCCTTTTGGCACAGCATAACCAATTGGCTGAGCCAATCAACTGTAACATCCCATTGTATTCCCAGCCCTAACAAGATAATTTCTCATTGTGCAGCTGCATTAATTAAGGCTAATTTGCACATCCATACAGAGGAAGACCACGGGAAAATTTGTTAATTGCCTTGTCTAAGATCAACTAAGCACAGATTTGACAGTGCTCCAGAGGCAGCACCAGGCTGGGGCTAATCCCCCTGCCCTGATCAGAGCTGCAGCTGGGAAGGGGGTGAGCGCGAGCCGTGGCTTTACGTTGCTGAGCCGTGGCCACGGCGGCGATGCGGCAGGGCGGGCCGTGGGCGCCGGGGTCCGAGGCGATGCTGGTGCCCGCGTCGTTGTCGCTGTCCGAGGCCATGGCGAAGGGCAGCGCCTCGAAGTTGGCGCTGATCTCCTCGGCCAGGTCGAGGCACAGGTCGGCGGCGTTGCGGTGCGCCTGCCCCTCGGCAAAGGCGAACGGCCGAGACCCGAAGTTCGCCCGCACCTTGGTGTTCTGCGAGGGGAGCACAGCACAGCACAGTGTGAGCTGGGCACGGCCTGGGGCCACCAACCTGTGCCACTGAGCCCACTGGCACAGCTGCCAAGCACTGGGGGCAGGGCTCTGACAATGCAGCTGATCGCTCTGTGTTGAGAGCTCCACCAGAGTGAGGTAAAGGGCATTTCTATCTGTGAAAATGCACTGAGACGTAACACCTGTTAAGAGCTCCACCAGATCGAGGTAAAGGGCATTTCTATGTGTGGAAATTCACTGATAAAGAGACTTAACACCTGACAGCCAGTCAAAGCTGCTCAGCAACCTTGAAACCCTTCCAGGAGGCTGATCCTGTGTCAAAGATGAGGAGGTGGAAGAAAAGCTGAAGAAATGGGTCCCCTGGGACCTCCAACTCACATTTGGGAGGCAGGTCAGGGGCAGTTTTGGAAGGGGGTGTAATAGAAGAGGTGATGTCCAAATGTTGTAATTAGAATCTGTATATGGTAGTTAGATGATGGTTTTTAAACTGAGCTTGGCCGTGGCACTGAGTGCCATGATCTGGTAAAGGGACTGGAGTTGGACCAAGGGTTGGACTTGATGATCTCGGAGGGCTTTTACAACCCAATCCATTCTAAGATTCTATGATTCACTGAAGAGCTGACTCGATGATCCTTGTGGGTCCTTTCCAACTCAGAATATTCTGTGATTAATTTACTATTTTATAGATAGGTAAGCAGGTTCAATAATTTATATGTCTTTAGTATTTCTGGAAGTATATTGAGTAATTGAGTATTGAGTTTCTGTTCCAAACTTGCCTTTTTCTGGATGTGCACAACTGGCCACATTCCCCCCGAGACATCCTCCAGGAAGGGCCCGAGGCGCTGCCCACAGTATGTGAAATAAACCCTGCCCTTTGCTGGCTGCCCTGGAGGGGGGGGAGTTCCTTCTGTCCTTTCCCATCCAATTCCTGCCACATCACCTGGAGAAAAATGTACAAAGAAGGATTTCATTGGTTTTCTCACCCTGACATGTGGAGGGGTTTGTGATTGGCTGGGTGAGGAAAGGAGCTGAGCTCCCACCTACCAGGAGCCAGAGTCACATCCAGCCTGACGCTCTTCCACTGCAGGAGGCTGGAGCCATTGTAATGCACTGCCCGCCCATTGCTGAGGAGCAACAAGGACAAGGTTAAACAGCACTGAAACAAGGCAGGAATCCAACCCACTGCCAGCTGGGGTGATGAGAAGGCAACACCTCCACTGCCCTCGTTTTCCAGTGATACCCTAGTTCATCATTTTAACATTCCAATTAAAAGGCACACACTGCCTGTTACAACGTGCTCATCACACTCCTCCCTCATCTGCTCACAGATGTGCTGAGCAGCACCAGGACTCTGCATTTTGGATGTGCATCCCCAACATACTTGTGGAAGAGACAGGTGCCCACGGGGTTTGTCCAAGCACCATCCCGTTTTTCAGCTTCTGTGGCAAATCCAAATGAAACTATTGGTCCAGTGTCATCATCTGTATCTCCATAGGAAACAACTTCAATTTCCCAGTAGAATGATGGTGCCTAGAAATAACAGTATTTTTTTTAAAACAAGACTAGTTTAAAAGAACCCCTTAAAAATAGCAAATAAAAAAGATAAAAAAGGAAATTTCCTGCTTTTTTTTGAATACTCAATGGCACAAACTGCTGGAGAGTTGGGAGCTCTCACCTGCACTGGGACTGGTGAGGTGGCATAGATGAAGGTGCCCCGAGGGAGCCCTCCCCCTGCACTGGGATCAGCCAGGAAGGTCACAGCTGCCAGGTGTGAGGAGAACATACAGGCCCTCACTGGGGGGAACACTCTGGAGGGGCTCCACGTGATTTCTTTGGGCTGCAAACACAACAGAGCAGTTTATTCTACCCATTCCAGCTGAATTCACCCTCTGAAATGCAATCACATTGAGGTGCACATTTAATGCAACCACCACAACGGCAGCCACACCCCCTCACAGAAATTCACATTAAATGAGAAGTTTAAATAAGAATCCAAGCAGTGTGGCTGCAGCAGCACTGGGTGGCTTCAGCCAGGTCAGGGGGCTCAGCACTGCTCACCTGCCTCCTGTCAGCCTGCAGGGGAGGAGGGGGAGGCCGGGCACAGTCCCGGTACAACATCCGTAACCTCTCGCACTGCATTTCCACCACCAGCAGCCTCTCCCCTGCAACAGCAAAGCACAGCAAGGTGAGCTGCCAGCACAGCCACTTCCTGGAGTCCAACAATGCAATCTTACTCCAGGAGCAAACATGACATTTGGACTCTAAGGGATCTGATCAGTCTCACTTACCTACACAGCAAAATTAAGGACAAAATCTAATGTATGCAAGTGTTTTCCTCATGTTTAGTTTCTATTTGGGTAGGAAAGACACTATGTTGATTTACATATAAAGTTCATTTAAGTGAGGTTTATGGCCCAAAGGCACGAAGCCAAAGGAATTTATGCCTACTGTCAAAAAATCAGTACTCCCTTTCACACTGGAGATGGGAATCACTGGCTTCTGTCCTAAACATCCTTCCCTTCCGCCACTCTTCCTCTGACATGTGCCCAAAACTTGCCCTTGAACTAAGACTTCTGCTGGGCCCACTGCTTATCCTTAAACAACAGGGGAGAAATTAGAGCTCAATGAGAAGAAAGTATTGAAAAAACCAGCAAAAAGGTCATAAAAAGAAAACTTGTAAGTGATAACATCAAGGAATACAGAGCAGGATACACTGGAGGCAAGAAAAGGGGAGAGGGCTCAGAAGAGACTTGAACCTCAAAGGAGAATCACGTTCTGGCCTAAATTCACGCCTGATGTTTAATGATTTAGTGTGATGCTCAGCTGCTCTTCCATCAGCAGCTCTGCAGTGATGACCAGACATGCAGTGCTGTGCCAGTCACTGAGCTGTGAGGAGCAGGAGGGCAAACCTGCAGTGGCTGGAAGAGCTGTTACGTCCCTGCCCCGAATACGGCAACCAAGTGGCACAAGGTGCCAGACACGTACCTGGGCTGCACTCCTGGGCCACCAAATTCAGCACCTCTACAGCAGCTGGACACTGTTGAATGAATTCTTCACAGAATGAGCTGTCTTCCAACAGCTGAGCCATCACCAGGCATGCTCTTAATGGAAAAAGAATGAATTTGAAGCATTACAAAAGTGTATGTTGAATTCAAAGCTGCCTCTACAGGTATTGAATTCAAGACTATTCAAAGCTGTTTTTTCAGGTATTGAATTCAAGGCTGTTTTAAAAGCCAGCATGTCAACTGATCTACTTGTCTGCCTGCTTAGCTGTCCACTGGAACCTCCCCAGGGACAGCTCTGCCCTGCCTCAAAACCAGCTCTATATGAAGCACTTCTCAATTCAGTGTTACAGGGACACTTTTTTTGGGACCATGAACAACCCCCAGACACCAAATGCATTAAGGAAGCACACAGGAATTTCTGCTGCCATATGTCAACACCCCCAGAGGAAGAAAACAAGCAGGCATGCAATCCCCCTGAGTATCTGTGTACAAACAGCCTGGCTGGATGACCCCAGGGCCTCACCTGGTTCTTATTTCAGCAAGGAGCCGGACCACTGCCATTACTGGAGTTGAGCCATCTCCTGTTGCAGGAAGTGAGGTGTGAATAGATAGACTTCCCTCCTGAGGGAGCAACATGGACTGGACTGCCTGTACTACCTTCTCAGTAATGGACAGTTTATGAAGAGGCAATGCCTGATGGTGGGGGGGCACGGTAAAAAGTTAAATTCAAGTAGTTAGTTTCTAGGAAATGAGGGTGTTTTATTACCTGGAGTTAATTCTTATATTGTACTATCACAAAACCAGCACCAAACACCAGTTAAAGAAAGAAAAAACAGAAATAAACCAACCCCCAGCCCCAACCCCAACACAGTATGCAATGGAACATCTTTAAGCACAAAAAATGAATATTCACGTTACTTTAATGAAAACTTTAACATAGATATCATTAAGATACGTTTAAAATCATAAGCAAACTTCACAGAGAATCTTTAATCAAAGATAAACCAGACTGTTTTCACATGCTTTAGATTAATTGCCAGTGAGAGAGAGAGAGAAGCAGTTGATATCAGAGTGAATATAGGAGTGGGAACACCCCCGTACCTCAGGCCTCGGCACACACAGCCTAGATAACGGAATGGTTAGTGTGTCTGCGGCTTGGCAGCTCTTTCTACCCTCTACACTGCACGGAGGGAATCTGACCGTGGCTATACCTTCTTGTTCATTAATGGATGCCACAACTCCAATGCTTCCTGCTATTCCTTTACCTAAAACCTACAACCAGAGAAGGGCTGCATGAGATTGAAGGTGTTACAAACAAGGGTCTGACAGCACACCCCAGCCCCACACACAGCCAGAGGAGGGGAGGAAACAGGTCTCACAACTGCAGCTGTTCCACAGTCACGCTGCTCACAAGCCTCCCAGTGCAGGCAAACCGGCATCAAAGCACCAATTCTTAATTAAGATATAAAGTATGAACAGTGCTGGATTACCTGGACTTCAGAACCTATTTTAATAGTCTCCTTAAAGCCCCCCAGAGCACAGAGGGCAGCCACTGCCTGCCGAGCAATTCTCTGGAGCTTGGCAAGTTTCCTCCCGCTGCTGCTCCCGTTCTCCAGGATGCTCTCCGCGTACTTCCCGAGCTGTGGGATGTACATCAGAGCCCGGGACAGGACCTGCAGACAGAGGCACAGACACCAGAGAACCACTTCAAAGCACCACTCAAACACAAACCAAGGCCCCAAGCCTCCAGCCCACACAGTCTCAGGAGAATTATTTTTGTTCTTGAAGAGAATTACATAACTCAGATTATTCCAAGTTCCTTGAAGTGTGAACACCATCAAAGCCAGGTCCATCCCCTGGTAACTTCCAGAACAGAATATAATCTTAGTAGAAGTCTTTGCTCAAGGATTTCACCTAGGCAGCAGATTAGGTGCTGCAGGATCCAGAGGAACATAAAAGGAACGTGCTCTGCTTTCCAGCCAACATTTTCTACCTTCAGAGGCCACGGCCAAGAGGAATGAACAGCAAATAGAAAAACTACCCAAAGGCACAGGAACTCCCTAAACCAATTAGGGATTAATGCCTGAAAAGACTGACAGGTGAATTACAGCATGACAACACTTTATGCAATGATAGATAGCTTTTTAAAATTATCATTATTATGTATTTATACAATGTCAAGTATATATTATTTATTAAATTATTACGAATAACTTGCTATTGCTGTTGTTATTGTTGATGTTATTATTAATAACATAAGATTGAGTATATTCTAGTATTTATTAATTTATTGCTAATACTTGTTATTGGTGTTATTGTTATTATTTATTTATACAATATTGAGTGTGTTATAGCATTTACTAATTTGTTAGTAGTAAGATGCAGAGAATCACAGAATCACAGACTGTTCTGAGTTGGAAGGACCCACAAGGATCATCGAGTCCAACTCTTGAGTCAATGGCCCACACAGGGGATTGAACCCATGACCTTGGCATTATTACAACCAAGTTTTAACCAACTGAGCTGATCTCAGGGTATCATTATTGTTGTCATTTCCTTTGTGCCCTGAGAACCAGACAGACTCCCTGAGCAGAAGGAGCTGGTTCCATGCAGTGACACCACCCAGCCCGAAGTGCTCCAGGCAGCAACTGGAAGCTGAGTAACTACCAAGGAGCTGTGCCAACTCCCCCCAGGTGCCCCGAGGGTGTGCCCGCCCTGTGTGCCCACCTTCTCAGCTGTGGTGGTCCAGATCTGGGCGGCGCTGGACTCGGGCGCCATGAGCAGGCTGTGCAGCAGCGCGATCACCTCGGCCGCCATGCTGTTGGCCACGTGCCCGCTGATGAACGGCCGCACCGGGTCCGTCCTGCACAACACACAGCCAGCCCCAGTCAGGGCAACACAGCCCCACGTGGCACCAGCACACAGCACAGGGCACACAGGGCTCACCAGCACACAGCACAGGGCACACAGGGCTCACTCTGAACAGCCACGCTGGTTGCCACAATTGCTGCGACACAGAAGGGACTGAGGGACCCACCTGGCGAGCTCAGAATTCCTCTCTCTGCAAATGGATGTTTGTGCTGTCTTCTTCTTGTCCCCAGTGGACAACCCACTGGTGGTTTCTGGGTTCACAGTTTCTATGGGTGGCCCCACACTCACTATTAGCCCAGACTGTGCCCACTTTGTTGCCTTCCGAAGAGCTGCAGCAGCTTCTTCTGTAATAACTTCACAGCAGCCACTCTGCAAATGAAATGTCATAGAAGATAAACACCAATGTTGGATCTGTTTGGCCACTCTCCTCTCCTTCTGTATGTAAAAGTACTGAGAACACAGCAAAACACCCTCCTGGCTGTGCATGAGTCACAGGCAGCAGACAAGTTCTTTCTTTCTCTTGGTTTTTGTCCTCTACAAAGAGATCAGGGATGAATTCATCAACTTCAATATTCCATTCTTACATTAACAGTACAGTCCTCCTGATCAAAAAGCCACAGTTGAGTATTTCTGCTGCAAATAGTCAAGGACATGTCCAAAAAGACATGTGAAATTTTAATTCAGATAAGTGGTTCAAAATTCAGACTACCAATGTACATTAAACACTTCATGAGGGAGAATATTAAAGGGGCTGAAACATGACCTACAATGGCTGGAGGAAACAAGAGCTGCAGTTCTTTCTCATCATTTACCCCTGTAATTACATCAGTAACTATACAATGCAAATTCTTTCTGACCAGTTTAAGTCTCCCTTGTTGAATGTTAACATCAGCAAAAACTAAGAATTCTGATGTTGAATAATTCCTTCCCTTACTTTTGTCATGTCTCGGTCCATCTTCACCACCTTCTCCATGTTGGCTCCAGTTCCCAGTCGGAACGGACGACCTTCGGAGCTACTGCAGGAGTGAAAACAGAACATGTGAGCTTTGCTCTCCCTGGTGGAGAACACAGCTCAACTCCACAGTCCAATCTAATATATTAGGTGTGTCTTTAAATTATCTCAAAGCATCTCCTGCAACTGAAAGGCTCAGCAGCAATAGAAATACTCAGCAGCTACAGACCTTCCAAATGGCATTAATTTACAGAAGGAATTGAACACTATTGAATGTAGTTACTTGCAAAGCAATTTATCCCTTCCCCCATCAGAAAGAAGCATCATAAAATGACTTATTGATCACAAATGCCCAAGGGCTCTGAATAAACCTTTCACCTCTACCTTTCAGTATAATTTTTAGAGCAGGGGTTCAGAATCAACGTGGTGGGGGAAGATGAAACAAACAGCACAAAATGCACAAAGTGGCAACACTGGCTCTTTGACATTCAGTGATGCCAACATCCAGGTGGGTACTGAGAATACCAAAGAAGGTTTAACAGCAAATTATTGTCCAGCTTATGCATTATTAAAAGCAATGCTTTTAAAGCCACTTTGCTCTGACAGTTCTATTTGTTAGTCCTACACAGTCTGGCACAGCACAAACAAGATAAATGACATTCCATCAGAAAAACAGATCCTATTTTTCACGTGATTGTTTTCAGACAGATGAAGATTTCTTATGTTCCTTTGAATTATCTTATTGTTTTGCCAGTAAACACAACAAACTGGGAAGACACCTTGCTTTCCCAATTGCTGTTATATCTAGGATGGATTTTTCTACAACTGCAGCACTGGAAAAAAACCAGAAGACAAACTGAACTGGCAAAACTAGCTGAACTAATCATTACCTCAGTAATGGCTGAAGGACTTCATGGGATGACTGGTCTTCTCGTTTATGAATAAAAATAGAGAGTTTACCATCCACTGCCTCACTTTCTTCTCCAGGGTCTTTATCACCTTTTATGGAATTTTTAGGGCTGGCTTTTGCCAAGGTAGTGTCTGGCTCAGAGGCAGTTGGAGAAAGAACTGTTTGGCACCCTTGAAGTAGAAAGGAAGAAAACAAAGAAAAATACAACCATGAGCTCTAACAACAAACTTTCTTGGCCTGGAAACTAATGCTAACACACCTGAGATGGGTCTGAAACATCACTAAGACACACCTCGGTCTGAGAACAGGTAAATCAGGAGGCAAAGTCACAGAATATCCTACTTTCAGAATGATCTCTCATATACCTTCCAATACCTGAGCTTTCTGTGAGGACAAAAGCTCCCTGCAGAATTGCCCAGAGCAGCTGTGGCTGCCCTGAAGTGTCCAAGGCCAGGCTGGACAGGGCTTGGAGCAACCTGGGCTGGTGGAAGGTGTCCCTGCCCATGGCAGGGGATGGAATCAGACATCTCCAAGGTCTCTTGCATTCTCTGATTCCATAAACACAACTTGTTTGCAATTTCTCCCAAGAGCACGACCCCAAGCGCTGCTGGTACCTGGCACTACGTAATCTGCCAGCTTTGCCAGCAGCAGGGAGGCAATCTTGGAGGCTGGATCTCCGGGATCATCCTGCTCACTGTTCAGAGAGGGCACAGAGTAGCTCCAGGGAGGCAGCTCCACATTCCCACAGTCCTCAACACTCATGAGGGGCAGTGCAGCACGACACAACTGCAGGATGATAAGGACCAACTTTGGAGAGGGACGTTGGTCCAAGAGAAGGGACAGCAGCTTGGACACACAGGCTGGCTGGCTCAGGATGGCTTTCCCTATGTGACTCCTGAAAGGGAAAAAAACACGTAACTGCTGCTGGAAAGAAAATAACTGATTGATGGTGCTCTTGAAATTCAAAACAAATTGATTTATTGTTTACAAAGTATATTAAAAACTATTTCATTGTCTGACAAAACATCTGCAACAATTGTTTTGTAACTTGACAGCACTGATTTAAACACTGTCAGGCTACGATCAAGATTTAGAAATGGTTTGAAAAAATTCCTGAAAGAACATCCATGCATGGGAAAAAAAGTCCTCCAAAGAGAAGGCCTGGTACCTTGACAGGTCATTGAGGAGGCTGAGGACATCCTGAAGGGCATCATTCCCTGCTGCCTGGTTGCCACAGCACTCGGTGGCTCGTGCCAGGTGGTTGGTGAGGAGGCTGGAGACCTGCCGGGCGAGCCCGGAGTGAACGGCATCCGTGGAACCACCTGCCAAAGGAATGCAGGAACACACAACTGGCATTACAAAGGAGTGCACACACCTACAGAAAACAAACCCTGATGCAACATTTACATCCCATCAGCCAGAAGTCACGTCTATATGGCTGTGTGTGTTATGGGTGAATCCTATCACAGAAGAAATGCCAGAGTGGTCACTCAGGGTTTCTGGTTGCATCTAGACAGAACCATGGGCAGACTTGAAATTAGCTGCAAAAATTAACCCACTCATAGGGAGGGGGGGGAAATGCTGCATTTAAAAAAAACAAGAAGAAAATCAACTTGCTTTTGCATCCACTCTTGTGTGCTAAAGAACCCCCCCAGTATGAAGTCAAGGTGAGTGAGTGAGTGAGTGAGTGAGTGCCCTGTTTGAAATGCATTTCCACCACTCCCCAGGCACTCAGCACAAAGGTATGTCAGTGCTCCCACCTTCCTCCTTCTCCCACTCCACACAACGGTTGGCCAGCACCTGGAAGGCAGCCCAAGCCATGGTGGCCACCTTCTGTTTCTTGGTCTGCTTTTCATTGGAGCTGGACTCTGTCTGGCTGCTCAGACTGCACAGCCTGTCCATGAGCTGCACCAGCCCACTGCGCACCAAACACTTCTCCTCACTCCTGCACGAGAGGAGAAATTCAGATTTAATGAACTGTTCAATCCTCAACACACACAATGAGAACACAGAACTTGCTGTTAACTCAGTAATTCATTAGTTCACTTTGCAGAAAAATGGTTCTATCTCTCCCTTGTCCTTCCCAGATGAAATGCTTTATCATGAGGAAATCTGACAGGATGTTCTCAGATGCTCCTCATGATGAAGGAAGGGAGTGTATTTATGCCATGTAATGCTTCCCCTTAAGGCAAACCACAGTAAGGACAGGTGTGGATCCCTCCTCCCCTTCCTGGAGCCACACCTGGTGTAAGGAATGGTGCACAGGAGGCCGATGCTGTTGGCACAGGCGATGGGGTACCGGGCACACAGGGACACCACGGAGGTCATCGTCTCCCCAAAGGCTTCCTGGACCTGCTCCACCATCCCACCACACGTGAGCTCCTCAATCCTGTTGGGAAGGAGATGTTTGGAATGGAGGGCTTGCTAGGTTAAATAAAATGAACAAACTTCCAAGTGCAGCTTTAAAAAATTATAATAGGCACATGTTAAGGATTACTCAAGGGAGATTTGGAAGGAAAACTGCAAGTCATTTAACATTTTCATATGAAATACAAGTTAATAGGAGTAGGGTAGTTATAGCTCAGACATGATTGAAATCTGACTATAAACAAAATACTTACATTTATTGAACTTAGATGACAGCATCAGCTCAATCTACCACTAATACCTAATTAACATTAATTTAGAATTAAATCAAGAGAGTAAAATACCCTATATACACATCTGTGGACATGTCACCCCACTATAAAAGTTCATCTACAGACAAACAAAAGCATTTCTTACAAGTTTATGCCTTTTTACCCCACAAGGCCCAAGGTCTTTGTTGCAACCTCAGCTCTGCCAACTTCTGCCCTCTCAGCTACTCCCTTCTCATGGTTTTACTTGTAATCACTTTATTACCCTCCCCAGAGCCCCAAATGCTTGTTGTTGGTGACAAGGACCCACCTTGGTCCCCCCTGGAGCACCATGGTCACGGGGCCCACAAGGTGGGTGACGCCCCCGACGCGCACGGCCGCCGTCAGCAGCTCCCTCATGTGCACCAGCGCCTGCTTCCTGGTGTTCCCACGGCGCCAGCGGGTCTGGGCAGCCAGCAGGAAACTGCTGCTGGACACCTGCGAGGGTTGGGGGGCATGAGGGACACACACACCACACACCTCCTGCTGGCTGCAGGCTGGGATTTGAAAATCCCATTGGGACATACCGCTTGGTCGGGGTTGGTTCCAATGAAGGCAAAGAGCTGCCCCAGTAAGACACTGTAGGTAGGTTTGTCCCTGCTGTCCTCGATGGCCAGGGACTGCAGCAGAGTGAAGGAGCTGCTCCGGTGGCTGGTGACGTGCCGGCGCCTGCGGGAGTCGGGAGGGATGGTTGGGAGACAGGAGGGATGGTTGGGAAGACGGGGATACTTGGGATACCCGATGGGACGGGTGGGATACCCGATGGTTACACCTCACCCAGTGCCCAAAACCCTGCTATGCCTGCAGAATTCCCGAACTAACCCCCCAGGGAGCCAGTTCCCGGGCAGCTGGCAGGACTGACCCGTACCTGGGGGCGGCGCGGGCGAACTCGAGGTCCTCGCTGCCGATCATCTCCAGGTCGGACGGGGCCGACATGCTGCGCAGGAACACGGGCTGGCGCACAGCCTGGCACAGCACCTTGGCCTCCGAGGCGGATTTACAGGCTGCAAGACAGCACACACACACCAGTGGCACTCCTGCTGCGGGAGGTTGCTCACAAACTGGTTTCAAGGCACTGGATACTTCAGTGAAAGCAAAAACCCAGACTCGGTGAGAACATGCACCTAAAAACTGAGGATGTTCCTGTTTCCAACTCTTGTTTCTGATTGGTTCTCCTTTGATTTGGTTAAGTATTTTCCCCCAATAAACCAGGAGACTAAGGTTTAAATTCCACATATTACTCAGACCTCAATTTACCACCATTTCTGCAATCAGAAAACTTACTGTAAAAGAATTAACTTAATTTGAAAAAGGTTTAGTTTTCAGTGAAAGAGGGAAAATCAGAGCAAATAAATAAATTACATTTTAGAAAATGCTGGTAAATGAAAAGTGTACCTGGAGTCTCTGCAGGGGTACCAGAGATGCTCCTGGTGATACCAGACTGTGCTGCAATGGTGACGTGCAGTAACAGCTCTGCTCTGTTCATCAAGCTCTTCACTAAGGTTTTTGTTTTTGCAAGGGGATGGGAGGTCTTCTGGATCAGGGAATTCACCTCTTGGAAGAACTTCTCCCTAAGATTAGGAAAGTAAAATTAAAGAAGCAAACTCAACTGTGTTTTAATGCTTTCTGAAAGAAGTGTTACTGTGAGAAAGGGTAGTTTGTAGATGGCATAGGACATCAATCTATTTTATGCCAATACAGTGGAAAGCAGAAAAAAATAAAGAAATAAACAAGTGATTTGCTAGGAAGTACTATCAGCTGTAGGTACTGATATTAATATATTTAGCACAATTTTTGACAATTTAAACAGATGAAACTGTTTTTGGAAGTCACTGAAATCCCACAGCTGCTCAAAGCTGCCCATCCTTTACACACCTCCCCTGAATCCCCTCCCCAGCCACCTACTGACCTTAATGCCAGGACCACGTTCTCAAGGTCACTTCCATCAAAACAAACTTCCTTCATGGAACACAGGAGCTCCAGCTCTTTCATCTTGCTCTAAACAAAGTGAGGGGAAGGGATGAGCAGGTTCTGGGAGGGCAGCCTGAGCTCCAGCAGGCACAGCAGCCCCAGCTCACCTCGTTGAAGTGGTAATCATAAAAGAATGGCACGTTGTTCTCCAGCTTCCCATGCAGGGCATCATCCACCTCGCTCTGCCACTTCTGCTCCAGCTCAGCCACACTCTAATCAAGAGACAAAAATAACTCTTACTGCACTTGTTCCCCTTAAGGAGCAGAAGAGACACCAAAAGAAAAAATCTGAGCACATTTTGTATTTCTGTGTTTCTAAAATGCACTTTTATTCTCAAAAAAAGCCTTCTGGTTTTTTAATGCAATTTGATTTTTACCTGCAATTGTCTCTCCATGGCATTAAGCTTCTTAAAGGTCTCTCCCATGATTTTACAAAGCAAATCATATTCTTCAGCGTGTTCTTCCTGATACTGGAAATTTATCAGGGACTGGAGAGCATCAACCAAATTCAAATGTTTAATCACACACGAAACCACCATTTCCTCCATCACTTCTGGCTGGATCACTTCCCTAGGGACAGAGGACAAGCCAAAGTGATGAATGAGGAGTGAGAGACAAGCTTTGGCAATTCATATTCACAAATAACAAGACACTACAGTCATTCCCAGGCAAGGCTGAAACCAGGACTACCCACTTGATGCTGGGTCTGAACTGAGGCCGAGCACGTCCAGAGATTTCCCTGAGCTTTATCATGATTCCTGGAGGCAGCCTGATCCTGGGCAGGTCAAAGTAGTGTCCCACAGGAGGCACCAGCACATCAGAGGGGTATGTGAACTCCCTGTCCTCATCGATGGTGAGAGGCAACGGAGAGGGGCTCGGAGTAAGGGCTGGAGAGATGACTCCATTGGCTTCTACCTGCCACTGGCACCTGGAAAAATACATCAAAACAGGTGGAAAGGAGTTTTTTTGGGGCTCTGACTCTCCCTCCTCCTCAGCAAGACAATCAGTCAACACACCATGACAAAGACTAAATATTAATACAGTTATATATCAATATATGAAGTGTGGCTTGTACCAAGCATAACCCAACTCTCCTTTTACTCTCAGAAAACCCTCCGTTCTCTACAGGAAAAATTATCCAAACATCCCCTTGAAGCACAAGGCTTGAGCACAACTACACAAGTCACCTTCCCACAGGGAAAAAACACATGAGAACTCGGATCAAAATGAGTTTCTTTACCTTTGTAACAGTTTGGATCTTAAGAGCTCTTGACAGGTTTCTTCATCTTTGGTAATTTCTGGTCCATTGTACAAGATCCTCAGCATGGAGCAGGCCAGCACAGACAGGCCCAGGGCCAGGTCCACCAGGAAGGGCAGACCTCCTGACACATCCTCTGAGGACTCCTGCAGCAGGGACAGGGATAAGATCAACCAATCCATCAACCAGGAAGTCTTACCCAACATATTTCAAGATAGATTTTATATATAAGCTTATATATAAGAGATACAGCTCTATCAGTCACATCCCTTACACAGAGTACACTGAAAAAGGCTTAACAATTAACAGCAATTTATGAGACCTCAAGACAAGAAATAAGGGATTTAAACGTTATTTTCCTGAACCTTCCTGAATTTTCCTGTGTGGGGCAGGCAGAGGGTGTGTGGGGCAGGGCAGGGCACGGCAGTGGGGTGTGTGGGGCAGGCAGGGCAGGGGGCGTGTG
>JAWWEV010000037.1:10565030-10585131 GCA_035583235.1 Hafferia zeledoni | reverse complement strand
CAATAACACCCAGTGCCCCCCACACTCCCTCCCACTTCCCCCCATTGCCCCCAACCCCCCTCCCAGTGCCCCCCATTGCCCCTCAAGGCCCCTCCCAGTTCCCACAATTACCCCCAAACTCCCTCCCATTTCTCTCCATTGTCCACCAAACCTTCTTCCAGTTCCTCCCATCACACCGAACAGAAAATGCCCATTCAGCACCAAACGCCCTCCCCTCGCTGGGGGAAGTTTTCCCAAACACCACCAAACTCCACGTCACCCCACGAACGATGACGCTGCCAGAACTGCCCTCCCGGCTCGTGGTTCTGCTCAGCAACACCCCAGACAGCAGCTGAAGCCTCACCCGGAGGGGTTTTGGGGCCTAAAAGGCCTGTGAGCGAGATAAAGGTGCTGCTGGCCCGGCCCCTCCGGGCTCGGCTCTCTGACAAAGCCCCTGTGTCATTGGGAGCCAGAGCGCCGGAGAGGAGGGCGGGGTGAAACAGGAGAAGGGAGGAAAAATGCAGCCTACAAAATAGATGCAGCCCATAATCCGTGACATTCAGTCCTTCAGCGTCTCCCAGAAGATAAAACAGCTGCACCGCCTGCCTGCAGCCAGAACCGGCGGCACTCCGGGCAAGGGAAAAGCTGCAAGGAAAATCCGGGCTGCCCTCCCGGCTCTCTGACAAATAACACTGCCAACAGCTGGAGAAAACACCCAGCACCTCAGCACCCTCACTGCAGCTCACTGAAAGGCTGATTGACTGCAAACCGCCTAAGAGGAACAGCAGAAAGATACAAAGCCTTCAATAAAAATAAATGGGCGAAAGGCCACACTGAAAAACACGAGCGCGGCTCGGGATTCCAAACCTTATGGATACAAACCAAGGAGAGGACACCAATACTTCACCCTCCATGGGTATTGGCGCCTCGCCAGCCTCCTGCCCATCTCCACTTTTATTATTATTATTCGAAATAAATTAGATTGGCTTAAAACAAGCAGAATACCTCGACAGCGGCTGGCTCCGTACCCCAGATCGCTTGTCCTGCATCCACATCCCCCTTCCTGCATCCTCATCCTCCGTCCTCACCCACGGACCCTCATCCTCCCTCCCGGACCCATATCCCCCCTCCTAGCCCCCCGTCCTCCCCTAGTCATGGTCCCCCACCCCGTCCTGCCCGCCCGAGGCCTCGCTGCCGCCGTGCCCCCTCCAGAGCATCCCCCCGGCCCTGCCCCTGCCCCGGGCCCCGCCTCACCTCCAGCTCGGTGTCGCCGGGCTCGGCCACCCCAATGATCTCGCTGGGCAGCTCGGCCAGGTCGGTGACCCGGATCAGCCCGTCGTGCAGGAAGATGGTCTCCTCCTTCACCGACAACCACTGCGCCGAGTCGGTGGCGGCGGCGGCCGAGGCCGCGGCCGGGGACCCCATGCTGCGGAGGGCGGGCGGGCTCCGCAGGGCCGAGGCGAGGCGGGTCCCGCTACCCGCCCATGGCGGGGGCAGGGCGGGGGCAGGCGCGTCCCCAGCGGGCTGGGCGCCGGACGGCCGGGGCGCGGCGGGCAGCAGCGAGGAGCGGCGCGTTGCCACCGCGGCGGTGCGCGGAGCGCCGGGAGCCGCCGAGCCGAGCCCGCCCCGCAGCCCCGCGGCCCGGCCCGCCCGCCTCACACACACCGCTGACAGCGCGACGCCATCTTGGGGGCTGGGGCCGCCCGGCGTGCACCGCGCGGGAACAATGCACGGCCCCCCCGGGACACGCCCCCCGCGACACGGACACGCCCCCTCCGTGATAGGGACTCGGCCCCGCGACACGGACACGCTCCCTTCCGACAGGGACACGCCCACAGGGCACCGGCACCGGCACTTGCACCGGGGCAGAGACTGACCCGCCCCGCCCACAGGACAGCGCCTCACGGGGACCGGCACCGGGACTGGGGACAGGACCGAGGACAGACTGACCCGCCCTGCCCACTGGGCAGTGCCTCAGAGAGACCGGGACTGGGCAGAGACTGACCTGCCCACAGGGCAGTGCCTCAAGGGGACCGGGACCAGGGACCGGGGACAGACTGACCCCCCCGACCACAAGGCAGTGCCTCACCGGGATCGTGTCCGGGGATAGAGTGACCCGGCCAGAGGGCAGTGCCTCACGGGGACAGGACCGGGACCGGGGACAGACGGGCCGGCAGTGCCTCTCAGGGACCGGGGGATCGATTCAGCCCCAACCGGCCCCAACAGCCCCCTCAGCGCCTCGTGCCCTCAGCCCTTGGAATCTGTTCCCTCAGCGCCTCACCCGCCCCTGGGGTCGCTCCCCTCAGCCCCTCAGGGCCTCACCCGCCCCTGGGGTCGCTCCGTCACTGCCCTCAGGGCCTCACCCGCCCCTGGGGTCGCTCCTCTCAGCCCCTCAGCCCCTCACCCGCACCAGGAGCGCTCCCGCAGCGCTGCCCTCTCCAGCCCCTCTCGCCCTCACCACGGGCCGATGCCCCCCGAGCCTCAGCTCCGCTCGGCTCAGTTCATCTCAGGCCCCGCAGCATCACGGGGATCTCTCCCTGCCCTCAGCCCCTCATGTCCCGCCGCCGTTCCCTCCCCCGGGTCGCTCCCTCGGGGCTGCACCCACAGGGTCACCGAGGCTGATCCCTCAGCGTTTCTCTCCTCGGCTTCACCCCCTTGGCCTCTCAGACCCCACTGAACAGACCCTTTCCCCTCTGCAGCCCTCACGTTCCCCACAGGGTTGTTTCTCCCCTCCTGCACCTCTGCTCACCCCTATTTTGTCTGCTCCCTCCCAGAATAATCTCCCTTTGTCCATTCCTTGTCCCTCTCCATTATGTCCTCACAGGAATCCCATCACCTCTCAAGGAGCCTTTTCCCAAAGGACTTGAGAGTGAGCAGATGTGTCCCTTAAAGTCCAGACCTCCAGATTTATCTGTGCAATGAGGGTGCCAGAGGGTGTGAAGTAAAAGGTGCAACAGCACAGTATGTATGGAAAAAATGGGATGCAAAGGAAAATTGATCCTACTGTGTCTCAGCCCCTCATTTTGGCAGCATCACGTAACCTTCCCCATTTCCATCAACTTAATTTCACCCTTGGCTGCCTCAGCCCTCGACCTGAGCCTGTTCAGAGGCACAAAGTGTCACAGGCAGCTGTACCTGGATGTTCAGCAAAGTGCTGGTGAGACAAATCATGTTAATGAGAGAGACGTGATGGTAAATGTTAAATATTCTCAGTGTATAATTGCTGTGGGGATTCCCACTGGAAGTGTCTGCCTTTCACGGAACGGTGACTGTGCACAACCACAGACAGAGCACTAGGCATTTATTTACCTGTTTGATCAGATTAAATTATTTAATATAGCAGTGCATTATAACAGATGTGCTGTGGTATTGGAGGAACAGCATACTCAGAGCTGGAGTGAGACTAAATGTCTCTCCTGTGCTTTATGTCCTATTAAAGCTGGTTGGGAAAAGCACTTTTTGCAGGTAATGGATGCCCCCAACACAGGGCCCACACAAAGCCTCTCTGTGTCCCTGAGTCAGCACTGGGAGCACTCACACAATTGTGGGGCTTGTTTTGGAGGCCAGTTCAGTCGGCACAGGGTTCAGGTGAGTTCAATCCATCAGTTATTTACAGATCTGTGTGACAGCTCAGTGCACTGTGTTTGGCAGGATTTCCCTGCCATTCAGGTACTGGAGAGTGGAAGGGTCTCCAGGACTGGTTTTATTTTAGGAACAGACATTATCTGCCTCTGTGGTGGAGTAATTTCTGAGCAGGGAGTGTATGGAGAGCTGCTATCACAGGTTTTCATGAGGGAGAATCTTCATGGGCACGTGTTATGTTTGGTCAATGCACAACACAGAGAGCAACGGCTGTAAATGGACCCCACTCCTCCCCTGGGAGCTCTGTGAGCACTCAGAGGAGAAGGAAGGTTGAGATTTGAAGGTTTTATGGCAGGTGCCACGTGGCAGGTAAGTTCTGGCAAGTGAGATAAGCTGAGGGCTCCTTGGAGGAAGGGAAAAGCTGCCAAGGTTGGATTAGTCACAATATTTCACGTCGAGACAGCCACGGGTGTTGTTGTTATTGTTTTGTTATCAGAGTAGGAGGTTTACATTGTTTTGGTTCAGGAATAGAGGAAGAGAAACACAAAGTGTTTGCACATTTTTAGTGGGAGTAACACCAGAAAACATTCCATCTTCAGGTTTTGTGGTACTGTCATGGCACCAGCTGAGTATCTTCCACAACACCAATACAAACAGAGCTGAGAGTAAGGTGGAATGTTCTCTTCACAAGCTCACATCAGGCAGGACATCAGCAGGAGGGATTGGCAGTGTTTGACAAAGTTTGGGATGTGTCTGTTCTCCAGGGAACTTTTCCACAGGCTGGGAACTCCCAGGCTGAAAATTACTGTCTCCAGCTTTCATGGGCTCATTCCCAAACCTTCTGGACTGCTTTATCCCAGAGGAAAAGGGTTGCCACAGGAGCTCCCCGGGGGAGAATCCAGGTCTGATAGAGCCTTGAAATGCAAACCAAGGCCTTGTTTGGGGATGAGGAGCTGGCTCAGAGCCAGGAGAAGTGAGAGGAGCTCTGGAAGCTTCCACAGCAGGTGAGGCTCAGAACGAGGTGCCAGCTGAACAGAGGGGACAGTCACCATTTTACAGTTATTGATCTGCTTAGCTGGAGTTCCTCTGAGGGGTATTGATTCAACAATTCAAACTTAAAAATCAGTCATTGAATTCATGTAATGTCATAAAACTGAGAAATGTGTCCTGTCCTGCCTCAGAGCAGGTAAAGAAAATAATTACTACTAAGTGTAATTTCCTAAATTATTCTAAGTGCCTGCCATTCAAGAATTAATAATACAATCTATAAGCTTACTTAGCATGAATGCTGACACAGGTTTTTACATGAAATTTTCAATATTAGGGCTGTGATGGATACAATAAACATCCTGCAGTTTGCCTGGCACCTGCTGCAGGAGATGTTGTGTAATATAATGAAAAAAACATAATATTTTTGTTCTGCCTATCACCAGCAAACGTCAGCTGCTGTTCTTCAATGTGCAGTCAGAGGTGCAGGGCAGGGACTACAAAGAAACCTTGTACTACTTTGTGGGAGACTCAGAAACCAGACTAGAATAACTCTGTGACACAAATCCAGCTGAAGGAATAAAATCCTTAAGTTGTAAACAGGCTTGTACAGAAAACCACTCATTATTTTTCATTATTTTCATTCTTTTTGAGCAGATATTGAGCATTTTTCGAGCTGCTGTGGTCTCCTCTGCCTCTGGTGGCAGGATCCTGGGGTAAGCTCCTTCCTGGGCAGGTCCTTGTGCCTCTCTGTGCTCACAGTTACTGAGATTCAGCACGACATTCTCATGGTCTGTGGGCAAAAACTCAGCCCTGTGAGCTGCTTGTGGAAATTCACTGTTTCTGCTTGGAATTTACCTATTATGCAATGGGGTTTCAGGCAACATTGTCTCACCCTCCCATCCAATTTTATATTAACAGCTGTGAATGGTGAACATTCTGTTCATCCTGAGGCTTTGCTGGGCATCTTTGTGTTCATTTAGAAATAACACTTTCAGTTTTAATGACCATTGTGACAGGAAGAAATGTGTGAAACTGAAAAAATAGTTGCCATTTTTGTGTGGGCTGCACTAACCAGATTTGCACACCCTGGATCCTGGTGCCTGTTATTTAGGGAGCCTGGATGCCATCCTTAATAAGGCCACTATGCACAGAATACTGGCATTTCTTGGCACAATAACTGGGATTAAAAAACACAGGTCCTTCATTTTTTTCTCTAAGTAAAACTTAGGAAAGACTAAATTGGAAAAACCAGTGTTTGACACAGGAGAAAGAACAAACTAGAGAGTGAAACAAAATAATCTCAAACCTCAGAAATGTATGAGAATTGCAAAGGAAGAATATTCATGTTATTCTTATTTAGGATAGCAATAATTGCTGAAGAATGAGTGATTGCAAGGTGGGATTGAGGGAGGAAGAACAAGTGAGAAGATTTTTTCTTAAAATGAATCAGGGTAATTTGTTATAGAAAACATGAGTATGAATCACTACCTTGCAAACACAGCCTTAGTTACATTGGGCAGGAAACAAATGTAAATTATAGAACCATATTAAAAATGCTGGAGTGTTGCCTTAGAGACAACCTAATGCAGTGCTGTGGCTGTGACACTCACCTGGTATGATGAAGACTCCACCTGCATCCTTGGAATCAGGGAATCCCAGAGTGGTTTGGGTTGGGAGGGACCTTAAAGCCCACCCAGTGCCACCCCTGCCATGGGCAGGGACACCTCCCACTGTCCCAGGTTGCTCCAAGCCCCATCCAACCTGGCCTTGGGCACTCCCAAGGCTGGGGCAGCCACAGCTCCCCTGTTCCATCTCCACTGTGGAATTGTCATCACAGTCTGGGAGTTCCCTAATCCATGACTGAACTCGTGTTGCTGCAATGTAAACCTTTACATTTTTTTCCAGGTGTTTCAGGCACAGAGAGCAGTTTATTCCCTTCCTCTCATGTGCAGTTTCCTTCACCTGTGGGAGCTGAGACCACAGTTCATCCATCCTCTGTGTGCCAAACAATCCCTGTCCTTCAGACTCTCCCTGCAGGCCACATACCCTGGAGGCCTGATCATCCCTTTGGGATTCCCTCCAACTTGCCCACACCTCCCTGAACTGCTGGTGTTCAGGGGAAGCCTCACTGGTGTGAAATGGTTTGGGCAGACTCCTGTGTGTTCCATGCAGTTCTCCTGCTCGCTGTCTCCGTGTCCTCTTTGCTTTCCCTACAGCTGGATGAGGCTGGTGCCTCACTCTGGGCTGGTAAATGAAATAACAACTTCCACTTCACTCCTGTCTGTGATATTTCCAGGCACAAGCAAAACAAGCTGGTGTTGAGCACCCCTCTCCCTGATCTTGTGTCTCATTTTCTTACTCAGGGATCTTCCACGAAGGGAAGTATCTAAATGCTTCCCATCAGAGAGGAAGAGTTGGGAGCTGAACAGATCCCTGAGTGGCTGTCCTGAATTTCTGAAGCTCAGATGTCTCAGAAGACTCATTATTAACATCCAAAAATAGGTAGGTTTAAATACAGCTATTCTGTGCTGTTTTAAAATTCAACCTCTCTGAAAACTGGTGCAGTAACACGAGGGGAAAATAAATGAAAAAAAAACCATCTCTGCTGTGATAGTCTGCTCCAGATTGCAAAGATATAAATGTAACAAGGTGGGTTTATGTAATTCATACAAATTATTACAAGGTCCACTTGTGTTTCTCAGGGTTGGTAATGTCAAATTCACCAAGTCAGTGACAGCCTGGCTGAGATCTGAGGGCTTTAAAATTAGTGCTTGAAAATGAGTTCCAAAAATGGCAGGTTTTTGGATGGGTGGATGCTGCAAGAACAGAGGTGCTTTTGGGCAGCACAGAGGTGGGGCTGAAACTCTGACACAAACACAACACAGACCTTGGGCAGAACAGCTCTGGCTTCCTATTTACCCCATAAGTACCTAAAGTTCTATTCAAAACTCTTGGAAGGAAAAAGTGTCACAGGGTTTTCTCACAGGTTGGTTTTCTCTTAGGCTATCACGAAATAATTTGAGTTTCTACATTTCAATAATTTTCTCTAATTTCCCAAGTAAATTTGTTGAAATACTAATCCTTCAGTTCCCTGTGTTTGAGAGCTAGTCATTGAAAATGAGGAAGAATTCCAGTTGCTGAGACAGAACACACAGACTTCTGGTTTTTCTTTTAGGAACGTTGCCTTGCTATTCAAATATATCTTTTGTTCCAGGGCAGACATCTAAAATGCTTTTTTTTTTTAATTGCTATTTTGTGTTGAAAAACTTTAATTTTAGTAAAGTCAGTGTAAGTCCCACATGGAGTCAGAGCCCTGTGATAAGTTTTCAGTCTCCTGGGCATGAATAAGCAAAGAGGCTGTGAATTTTTTTGCGGCCCTCGAGGGGTGGGAGCAGCGAACTCCCGGCTGTGCCTCGTTCATTCTCCTCCCGGGAAGGCTCGTTCACGTGGGCAAACCTGCCATCAGACTGCCCGGGGGAGGAGGAAGAGGAGGAGGAAGAGGAGGATGTTCCCACCACCCAAACCCCGTGGAAATGGGAAGCACAGGGAGAGCAGCTGTGGCTGCACGTCCTGAGTGATGCTGAATAAAATTTATACCAAAATGGGAACTCCAAGGTCCTGTTTGAACATTTTACTCCACTCTTTTTCCAGCTGAAGTTTGGTTAAATATGACATTCACAGAGTGAGTTGATTTCAAATTCCGGGAAATGTTCTACCAGCTGAACATTTTCTTAAAATCTCCCATAGATTTCTTAAAATCTCCCATAGATTTCTTAAAATCTCCCAAACCTCACTTAGGGGTGGTCCCTATAGTGTGGCAGACAAATATTGTTGTGACATCTCTAGGAGCTTATATTTTATTTATAATTAATTTATCCATATTTATATCATTACTGCCAACAGAGGAGATTTTTTAAATTATAATACACATCTCCTAGTACCTTTTTACATCCTTTTTACACTCAACCATCCCATCAGAACCACAATTATCTAAATATTTCCATCAGACTTCATCCTTTTCCTGCTGCAGTGATGCCCAGCCTGCTCTAGCCAGATTTCAAAATATTCCAATTCAGGAGCAATTCTTCCCAAATAAGGAGGTTTTCCCTCTGTGACAAAGCAGAACCAATTAAAAAAACTGAAACAAGTGCATCTTGGCTTTTAATTTCTTATTGATAAAAGTTTTGATTTGTTACAAATAGAATTGCTTTAAGAGTAAGATAAATTAAAAGTTTTTGTAGCTTTTTTGAGTCCCAGAAAGTAGAGCTATCTAGGAAAAGTTATAAATACTAGGCTAGCTTAATTTCATTCATATAACTCAGCCTAACTCCCTCATGCAGTAAGGTTAGTAATATTTTGACATTGAGTTTAAAATACATGTAATAAATCCAGTAAAATCAAATCTGTGAAGAGGTAAGTGGGTGGAAAGCTGGAATTACTATGACTGGCAAGAACTTGTCCCTACTACTGTTTTTCTCTTATTCCCTAGAATTTTGTGGCAGCTAAAAGAGCCACTCAAAAATAAAACCTCCCTGTGGTGTTTTACAGACACAGAATGGAAGTGCTTGAAAGCAGAACAAAAAGCCCCACCTGGCTTTGGGATCCATCGCTGAGTTTCATGGCTGGGACAGAGCAGGACCTGGAGGAGATGGGAAGAAGCAGAACTGTCCCAGCCTGACTCCACCAGCCACACTTTGCAGGTGTCATCCAGCAGAAAGGCCTGAGGCAGCTGGGCATGGCAAAGGACTGGAGGTGATTTTTCACATTTTGGATCAAGCTGTGCCAATCCTGACAAAAATCTCATCAGTCACCCAAGCTGAGGTAGAAATCTTGGGGAATAAACCTCCCAAACTCACTCCATGTTCACCCCAAAGTGCCTTGCCTGTCCTGAGCACATCTCTAAGCAAGGAGAGGGTGTTAAAGAGGGGTAACAGAGACTGGGGAGACTGAAACAACAGGACACCAAAGGGAAGAGCCAAAGCAGGATTGTAAATGAGAATTTTAAATGAGGTGGCTTTTGAACTTTTGTCATCTTTGCCTTTTACTTGAAATTCGTAAATCAGTTCCAAGCCTGTGAAGTCTTAATTAGCAGGTTTGCTCAGGCACTGCAGCACTAACCACCCTCTCTGCTGAGGAAAGGGAGGCAGGGCAGCGAATCCCTGGCCTGAGCAACTGTTTGTGCTGATTTGCTCCTCAGTGGTGACAGGCATTCAAACCCAGCTCCACACTGAAAGCCACTGATTGAGAACTGCAGCCATGCTGTGCCAAGTGGAGTGGCTTTCCCTTTGGGAAGAACAAGTTTGCTCTCTGTGTGGTGCTGTCTTGCAGCTGGAAGTGCCCACACCTCCAAAGATGCTCTTCCCACAGTGCCTTCCTCCCCTTCCTTTCTCTCTTGCAGCACTTCTCCTGTTCTTTCCAGTATCTCTTACCTACCATTTCCAGCCAAGAACCTACTTTTAAAGGAAGAGTAAGAACTATTATACAATAAAGTCACAGCGAGGGAACAATTTGATGGGATATAAATATGAGGGAGACAAACAAGAAAGGCCCTGGAAGTCTGCTGTGGTTCTGTCAGTGAAGGGTTGCTGCTGATCTCTGTGATGGTTCAATCTTCTTATGCTCACTATGACTCACCTGTTTTTCCCTCTGTTCCTCAGAGCCAGATGGCACAAACCAGTGAAGGCCAAAGAATTCATCATTCCACAGATTTGGGCTGGACTGGCCCGCAGGTGAAGACAGAATGGGTGGAAACCTTTTCATGCTGCTACAGGTGGGAGAGTTTCTTCATTTGTGATGTTGTAAAGTTGTTTATGATGCTGCAGTGCTTATAAAATCCTGGCCGTGGCAGGTAGAACTCAGTCTCTTCTGGAATTGTTTCATGAACATTGACTTTATGCTTAACAACATCAGAGTGTTTCTTTAAAAAGAACATCACTACAGACAAACCATGAAGAACAGTTAATTGCCCTTCAACTGAGATAACTGCCATCAATCAAGAGGAGAACCAAGAGCAGTGCTGTCAGTCAGCCAAAGCCCCACTGCTTGGAGGACTCCACCAGCATCACTCCCTTCATCAGATCATTAATTCACAGACAAATAACATCAGCCCAGCTCCCCTCGTGCAACACAGGGCCCACACTGCATGTGTTGTGCTCCAGTCTTCCAGACTGTTCTCATGTGGCTGTTCCCTGTGCAGGACAAACACACACAAAAAAGCTGGTTTTTAGCCTTGATTACCCAGTCTGGTGTGGTGGCAACTTGATGGCATGAAAAGTTGAAGCTCAGGGTGACAGGATGGGAAGAATGACAGAAATTCTAACATTGTAAACCCCCAGGAGCAGCTGCACTGACTGGCTCATGCTGGGACACCCTTCTCAGGTGAAAACTAATTATTTCAAGTAAGCCCAAACCAAGCTCCCTCTCTGCTCATCATCATTACAACTAATAAGTATGTCTGTCTGTGAGCCATGGTTGGGTGGCAGGAACTGCTGGCTGTGGGTGCAGTTTATCACATGAGGTCACTTCCCCACATAAACATTGAAATAATGGAGGGAAAAAGGATAAAATGAGCCCCAAAAGGCAATCAGCTGACAAAAATGGGCTTTTTTTGCCTCTTCATCCATGAGAGGGTCAAAACTCTGATCTAAAAAAAAAAAAACAAACAACAAACAAATAATGAAAAAGCAGCTCAACAAGGAAAAATGATCATGGCTGCTCATGGGCACATGTGGCAAATTCCACAGGTAACATTCCAGCCCCACCTCAGGCCTGACTCAGGGACTCTGGCTGGCTTTGCTCAATCACTGGCTTCCTGCACAACACAGGAATAAGATCCTTATAAAAATAAGGCTTTAATTGTTCTAATTGCTTAAACAATGAGTTATCAAGTGCTTAGTGCAGACAGTAATGCAGCAGAAATGGAGAAATCAAATTAACAGGTGCTGTTCCCAAACCCCAACAGGAGCAGGAGCTCTTAATTCTGTACCCACAGGATTGGCATTCATGTGACCTGTTGCTCCAGAACAGAAGGGATGGAAGGAAGTGGAGTTTACATAACTCTCCTGTGCAGTTCTGGGTCTCAGACCAAGCTGTCCATGTGTCTGTCTTGTAACAGCAATGGCTGATAAAACTGTAGGAGCTGTAAAAAACAGGTTTGATTTTAATAAGGAGAGGCCAGGAAGCCCCTCAAATGAAAAAGGAACAAAATGTGCTGAAAAAAGAAAATGCAGAGAATCTGACACAAATTCTGCTATTAAAGTCTACTTGGATGGGGTTTCTAATCATTTAAAGTGGGATGGAAAAGAACAGAAGAAACCATCTTGCATTTGCTAAAGGGACACTGCCTAGGCCAGCTCTTCTCAGCTGCTCTTGTCTGCATTTTCTGATGTTAAAGCAGAACTTCTTCCAGGTGAAGACAAAGAAACTGTCCCCAAACTCTATTTATTCTCTACTGAGCTTGTGGGGGGGGACCCAGAGTAACTTTTCTTTGCCTCAGTGGCTGCAGCTCTGTGAGGAGAGGAGGAGCAGGGATCAGGTGAAAGTACACGGGGGAAAAAAGTTCAGCCTCTCCTTCATGACAAGGCACTTCCAGGTGAACTGGGCAGTCACTGGATATCTGGGAATTCGGCCTGAAATTCTCTGTGAATTCAGCCCTGTGAAAGCACCTTCATGCTCCAGCCACTGACTGCTTTTGATAAGTTAACCCAAGTGTGTGCCCCCCGAAATGCCAAAGGTGACCTTCTCTCCAAACCTGGTACCGGAGGGTGCTTTGTGTTGCAGATCAGCCCGTTCTGGAGCACAGCCAGTGCCTGCCCCCCTGAGAGCGCTGCCGACACAGCAGCCCGACAGAGCCTCGCGGGGCTGGAGCGGCACCCACAGGGTCACTGCACAGCCAGCAGCCAAAAACAGGTGCCTGCGGATAACGGGGCATCCCAGCTTATCACCAATTCCCTGGGAAAGCCAACATGCCTCTCTCTTTCCTCTCCAAAGGATGCTTTAATATAATTACACATCACTTTATTAGGCAGCTGAAGCAAAGAGCACATTTGATGCTAATGAAGTGCTGCTGTGGTGGAGTCTGTCACTATTTTTGGCCCTGCACATCTCCAGCACTTGTGATTGGGTGAGGGAGGCTCTGGGTGGCTCTGGCTCCTTCTGTGGGGGCTGCACAGGGAGCAGCAGTGACTCAGCGAGCCGGGGCTGCAGAGCTGCCTGCATGCTCGGCATGACAATGGCTGTGCCACAGGAGAGCTCACTCACAGCCTGCTTCTGTGGGGCAGGACTTGGCACGGAGTGGACAGTCTTATCTAGAGTGAAAAATCCTCTGGAATATTCATTTTATTCTGTGTTGGTCACCTGCACACCTCGTTTTTCCTGTTTTCCATCTCTCACTCTGAAGTAGCTCAGGAAGAAGGCAGATTTCACAGAACTCAAGGGAAATGTTTCAGATTAGACACAGACACATCACAGCTGTCCCCTGGCTGCCTCTCCTCATGGAAGATGAAGGTTGTGCTGCCTCTAAGCCCAAGGAGCTGCTCAGCCCTGGGAAGGCAGGGTTTGGTGTCCCAGTTTTCCATCAGGCCTGTTCCCACACCCCTGTGTGACACCAGCATCCAGCTGGGCCCAGTGACTCAGGTCAGGACTGGCAGCAGGGCAGGAATATCCCTCCCTGCCCACCTGGCAGGGCGTTCCTGGTCACGCCTCTGCAGGGGCAGCACTGAGGCCACTGCCCGTACCAGGGGCTGGGAGACACTGGCTCCTGTTTCCAAATCACTTCCTGACAGCACACTGGAGACAAAGCCTGCCCTTCCAGTAAATGAGGGTAATGGTCCAGGTAGCACTGACACAAAGCAGGAATGTGTCAGAGATTCCTGACACTCAGTAATCAGTGATTACTGAGAACCCCGCTGTGTGTCCAGGCAAACCCACAGGGCTGTTTTGTCACTGCAACTTCCCCATCCCCAGCGGGGAAGGGAATGGCTGGAGCACGAGTAGCTCCTTCAGTTTTCTCTCAGACCACAACTGTGTCCCTGAGCCTGGGGTTACAGACCTTGCAAGACCCCGTGCTGATAAAACTGTTCTATTTGCTGGGTGGGGCTTTCCCATTTCAGTGTTCCCACATACAATTTTTACTTTAACTGAGCTCTCTAAGCATATTGGCCTAGGCTTGTTCCTTGGCAGCCTCAGTGACCTTCCCTTAGCAGCAGGCAGAGGTGTGCAACCCTTTGGGATGTTTTTAGAGCTGTTTATGCACACAGGCCAGTCCCACCACTGCAGGAACATCTCACATCCACTTAAAAAACTCTGACTGGACCCATCATCCAGCAAACCAAGTACAGCAGATGTGACTCATCAGAGACGTCGTTCCAATGACAGGGAAAAATCAAGCACAGGGCAGAACAGGGCACAGAGCGAGACAGACGCTCCCAGCCAGGCCGGGAATTCCACACTGGGACAGCCGGCTCAGCGCCTCCCCCTGCTGAGCCTCGCTGGGACTTCATCGGGAATTCCCGAGGGATTGGATGGGAAGGGACCTCAAAGCCCATCCAGTGCCACCCCCTGCCATGGGCAGGGACACCTCCCACCAGCCCAGGGTGCTCCAAGCCCTGTCCAGCCTGGCCTTGGACACTCCCAGGGATGGGGCAGCCACAGCTTCTCTGGGCAACCTGTGACAGATTCTCACAACCCTCCCAGCTAAGAATTCCTTCCCAATATCCCATCTATCCATGCCCTCTGGCAGTGGGAAGCCATTCCCCCTTGCCTTGTCCCTTCTCCTGGTCCCAAGTCCCTCTCCAGATCTCTTGGAGCCCCTTTAGGCCCTGGAAGGGGCTCTTGGGTCTCCCTGGAGCCTTCTCTTCTCCAGGTGACCCCCTCAACTCTCCCAGCCTGTTGGTTATCCACAGGAAGATGGTCCAAGTGACCAGCACTGTCACTTCCACACACTGTAACACCAGCCCCTTGGTGCCAGCCGGGTGATCTGCAGGTGTCTCAGTTACTCCACTGCCCCTGGAGCACTCAAAGCCCAATTCCTCTCCCCAAGGAGTGTAACCAGCATGTGCCACATAAGCCTCCACCTCAGAGAGGGCTGGTGCTCCCTTTCCCATCCCCTTCTCATATATCTTGCATGAATTTGATGAAATCTCTACTCCTCAAGTCTGACCCTGCTGGCTACTCTGAGCTCAGAATTCATGGGCAGGCAGATGGTGCAGTTACATAATCCCTGATTCCTGCAGATTCTGGCTAAGAGGGAGCTCCAGCCTGCCAGGTTTGTTAACATGTACATCCCTGCTTTTTGTAAGAGCTGCGCTCCTGCCACCCAAGCATCCTCTTCCACATTTCTGCTGACTGTAACAGATAAAGAAAACACACAGGACTAATTTTTCCAACTCCCTTTACACCAATTTTTGAGACAGGGAAAATTATCAAGACTCCAGAAGTCTCCCAGGATAGAAAAAGTTCCCTTTCACAGAAACAGCTTGTTTTTAACCAATGTCCAAGCCCACAGAATTAAGGATTTGCTTTCTGATCTAGGCAGGTGGTATTTCCCCCCAACCAACAGCATTACATCCCACAGGGATAAACAAAGAGCAGGAAAGGGACACACACTCCAAGTTTGGTTTTGGTTCCAGGGATAAGTTACGCTGCAAAACTCGGAAGTACTCCCAGTGTTTCCACTTCAAAATCCAAGATACAGCCCCTGAAATGCCTTTAAAAAGCCCTGTATTAGCTCAGGTTCATGTGTGATTGATGGATCAAAGCTGTTTGCCAACCACCATCTCAAGAATTGCACATAATTTTAAAATGCTGAGTTACCTGCAGAGTTTTACTGCCAGAGCTGGTTCTCCTCAGAGTAAGGCCTGGTTCACCAGTCAGGGTAGAGAAATGTGTCAGCAGACACTGGGCTGGCTTTTACTCTGTACTGTGTCAACTCAGCATCACCTGCTGTGCCCCAAACAAAATCTGTTCAGGATCCCTCCCCAACTCAACAGAAAACTGAATTCCTATTTATATTAAACAGTTAAAAAAAATGCAACAACCACTAAAAACCCAACCCAACCAACCAAACCCCTACACCCCAAAATTCTGCTCACTGCATGGAGCCCCTCAGGACTTCACACCACAGGCATTTTCCTGCCCGTCAGCCCATGCCCTGCAAGCCTCGTGCAGCACGAGCTGTTACACACAGCAATGAACACACCAGGACTCCTTGCTCCTTTCCCTTGGAGTTTAATGTGGTGCTTTCAGCACTCAGAACACCAGCTTGTGGGGGTAGACCCCATTGGAGAGGCTGAAGGTGGAGCGCAGGTAGCCCCGGAGCTGGGGCACCTTCCTGATGCGCGCCAGGACCTGCGAGTCCACGGCCTTCTGGTCCGCCTTGCGCTGCTCCGTCAGCTCGTACTTCTGCAGGGCAAGAGAGGGGTGTCACACTCTGCACTGTGCCTGCACAGGCTTCCACTGAGAGAGAAATTCAGGGCACATCCCAAGGTTTGGCCTTTTCAGGAAATCTTTTCTCTGTTCTAAATAAGGGGAATGTGTGGGAGAGCAGAGAGGGCACAGCACCGAAGACACTGTTTGGTGGCTTGCAGGGTCAAACCAGGAGAGGTGGGGTTTGGTCATTTAACTGGAATAATCCTGCTGCTGGTCTGCTGAGGTACAAGCAGAGAATCCCCAAATTTAGCAGGGTTTTTCCTGCTGCTGGTCTGCTGAGGTATAAGCAGAGAATCCCCAAATTTAGCAGGGTTTTATCTCAACGTGGTATTAATCCATTTTAATGGCATCACCTCACTGTACTGAGGGCCACTTAAACTCCAGCTGTTTGTTCCCTGCTATTCCCCCCTTCCAGCCTGGCCTGGGGTCCCACGGGGATGCAGAAGGAATGAACCACCACGTCTCTTACTTCTTTCTCAGTGTCAAAGATCTCGCCCTCCTGGTGCTTGGGCTTCCTCAGCCTCTTCTTCTTGAAGTAGGAGTCGGTGAGATGTTTGGGAATTTTCACTCCTGTGAGATCCACCTTTGTGGATGTGGCAATAACAAACTTCTGGTGGGCCCTACGCAGAGGGACACGGTTCACAGCCAGGGGGCCTGAGGGCAGACCGAGAGCACAAGGTCAGCTTTTCGGGTGAAAACCTCTGCTTTTATGTTGCATTTTATAGTGCATCTCATGCCTAGCTCCTTCAGACATGCCTGCAGCTAAAATCTGAGCAAAAGCCTGAACAAAGCCCTTCCCTGCAGCCTCTGGAAATGACAAAAAATGCTTCCTGATCTCGTCCAGGTAGTCAGACACTGAAGCCAAATTATCACCCCTCCACCTCCCTGCAAAGCCCCAAATCCCAGAATCATTCAGGCTGGAAAAGCCCTCCAAGGTCAGAGTCCAAGCTATGATCCCCACCTTGTCACCCAGACCAGAGCCCTGAGTGCCACGTCCAGTTGATCCTTGGACACTCCAGGGATGGGGACTCCACCACAAAATGGGATTCCACACAATGTGCCACATGCAGACTGGCTGTGCCACTGAGCCCAGAGACAAACCTGAACCTAAGAGACCCACCCCAAAGCCCCAAATCCACAGAACCCCCAAACCAAACAGTGTCTCATGTAGAGAGAAGTTTCTACCTGTAACCAGCAGAAGGCCCGTGTCCAGCTGCTTCAGGAAGACAACACGCTGCAAAGAAACAACATGTGGAATAAACCCCCAGGTCCCAGTGCTCCAGCACCACAGCCAAACTGGGACAGTGCCCACGCTGGGCCGGGTACTGGTACAGGCACTGACAGTGCTCCAGGTGAGGGTGCAGCTGTGCCACCCAGGGAACAGGGAATGAGCCAAGCCACAGCCCTTCTGAGAGCACAGCTGTGCCAGGGACCTCCTCTGGGACCCTCAAGGCACACCAAAGCCAATTCCTACAGTTTTTCCCCATCCTTCAGGATGGCAACAGCCACTCCATCACCCAAATTCTTTATAAGAAAGGCAGGAACTGGATAAAACCCAGAAGGGCACCACAACATCACATGGTCAGAGCCACCCCCCAGCTGTGTCTTATTATTTCTGGTCAAGTTTTCTTCTCTGAACATCCTTATACAACGTGACACAAAGCCAAAGAATTCAAGAAAATAAAGGATGTCAGCTGTGTTAATAACCAACATTAGGATGAAGAATTCAATACGATAACCCAGCATTACCCTGATAATGAGATTAAGAATGAAAATGTAATTTTTCTTTTGCAATAGCAACTTTAAGACCAAGTTTTGCCCTCACTGCAGCAGCAACAGACACAGGCACTGCTCTGTGACAGGGAGCTACACACTTCTCTGCACTGCAGCAACACTCCTTTCCTTTGGTCTAACTGCACCAGCCTGCTTTAGTCCCAGCTCTGGGCAGAAAAACATAAACTGAACCAACATTTAAAGGCTGGGCAAGGAAACCATCCAGACAAGAGTCACAGACTTGAACTCAGTGGCTGAGCAGTGAGAGGAGCTGATAAACCTGGGGTATCTCAGCTGTCAAACTGAGGGGATCAGCTGCCAGGCCCTGTGGGGGCAGTGGGAGGGCTCTCCTTGCTGCGGTGCTGCCTGGTGAGCAGGATGAGCACCGTACCCAGGTGAGTGACATGAGTGTTACCTGAGCTGGTAAATGTGGGACTCCCCAGCTCCCACCCCCAGGGGCACCCTGGGGCTCTCCTTGCTGTAGTGCCACCTGGTGAGCAGGATGAGCACCGTGCCCAGGTGTGTGAGTGACATGAGTGGTAGATACATGAGCTGCCAAATGTGGGACTCCCCAGCTCCCACCCCCGGGGGCCCCCCAGCTCCACACTGAGGGGCAGCCCAGCTCCCACCCCCGGGGACACCCCGGGGGCTCCCCAGCTCCCAGCCCCGGGGGCCCCCCAGCTCCCACACCGAGGGGCTCCCCAGCTCCCACACCGGGGGGCCCCCCAGCTCCCACCTCCGGGGACCCCCCAGCTCCCACCTCCGGGGACCCCCCAGCTCCCACCCCCGGGGACACCCCGGGGGCTCCCCAGCTCCCACCCCCGGGGGCCCCCCGGGGGCTCCCCAGCTCCCACCCCCGGGGGGCTCCCCAGCTCCCACCTTGCCGCGGTGCCGCCCGGTGAGCAGGATGAGCACCGTGCCCGGGGTGATGGAGCTGCGCAGCCGCCGCTTGTGCTCGCAGAAGGGCTTCTTGCCGTGGCTCAGCAGCTTGCGGGGCACGTCCTCCGTGGGGTAGTACCTGGGCTGGGGGAGGGAGAGCAGCCACAGTCACCACCTGCATCCCACGGGGCACGAGCCCCTCAGCAAATTCCCCACTTCTTAAGAAACACTCTTTCCCTAAAGCTCAGCCTTCTGCAGGAGTTGTTTCTGCTGCAGGTGGTGCCAGGGAACACACAGAGTTCCCTGGGCAACGGTGCACAGTGAGGGCTGAGCCAGTTCTGTCTCTCTTTCTCTGTGTTTCCAACTCAGCAGAGCCACACATGGCAAAGAACTCACTCTGGCCTAGTCATTCCCTGAATTCCCACCCTACATTCCACCATCTCCCAAGGATGCTGGCTCTGGATCTCAAGGAGAGTCCTGCCAACAGTTCACTGAGGCACGACATGGGCTGAGGTCCCTGTGTGAGCCCAGGCAAGAGGCTGATCCCCCACCAAAGTTACCGAGAACAGCCCCGACCCCCGAGCATCCCGGTGCTCACCCAGCACAGCCCCGACCCCCGAGCACCCCAGGGCTCACCCGGCACAGCCCCGACCCACGAGCATCCCGGTGCTCACCCAGCACAGCCCCGACCCCCGAGCATCCCAGTGCCCTTCCATACCATCTTCCGGATTTTCACCACCCTGCTGCCTCCGTTCTTGTCTCCGCCCACTGGTTTGGTGATGGTGGCGCGCGGCATCTCCTTCTTCTTCTTTTCTATCTGCAGGCAAAGAACAGGGAAAGCTCCTGGCATTTCCAGCCGAAGGCACCACGAGGGCTCAGCCCCAGCGTGCCCATCGCACCTTTGTCTCCGGGGCCGTGTACTTGCGCTTGTACAGGGCCTTCCTGGCGTACATGGCCGAGCGGGAGTACCTCCCGATGCCGCGGGCCAGGACGGGGTTCCTGCTCGCATGGTACTTCTTCACCCTCTTCTTCTTGTCCCCGGCCGCCTTTTGGCTCGGCTTCTGCTCCGGCTTCTTCTCTCCTGCCTTCTTCTTGGCCGGCTTCTTCTCCGCGGGCGCCTTCTCACCCGCCATCTGGGGAGCGCACAAACCAGGGCTTACCGCGAGGCGCGCACAGTCGCGGAATCGCAATATAAGGCCCGGCGCGATGTCCCGCACCCTCCCGACACCCGCCGGGCACCTCCTCCCGCCGCGGCCGAGCAGGCGCCGCTTCCGCGGAGCGCTGCCCCGCGCCGGCCACGGCCACTGCGCGTCCCGGAGCGCGTCCGGCGGGACCCACGGCCCCCCGGCGCTGTCCCGGGTGGGCACGGCCGGCCCCGCTCAACCCGGCCCGGCCCGGCCCGCTCCCGCCGCTCCGCCACGGCCTCCGCGCCCCGCCGCGGCCTGGCCCGCCCGGACCGCCCCACACCCGC
>JAWWEV010000037.1:10538732-10556924 GCA_035583235.1 Hafferia zeledoni | reverse complement strand
TTGATCCAACCCCACTGTGATCACCAGCCCAGGGCACGGAGTGCCCTGGGCTGGTGATCACAGTGAGGTTGGATCAAAGGTTGGATTGATGATCTCAGAGGTCTCTTCCAACCCAATCCATTCTATGATTCTATGAAAGGGTGGCCACTATCTGGGAGTCATTTCTGGGAGATTCCTGGCTAAAAGTGAAGCAATTTAAGCCTCAGAACCTGTTTCCTTCAACATTCTCCCTTGTGTGATACAAGGCTAAAAAAAGAGGGAATAATTCCCTTTTTTACTGGGAGAATGTTTCATTGTGGAGGTTCTCTTGAAGCTGAAAGGAATTCCCAAGTGTTGGAATTCCAAGGGCATAACCTTGTGGTTATAACTTGTAACTTTTCTAGCAGTGTAAGAAAGTGAGTGACAAACAAGTCCTCAAATTCCTCCAACTCCTGGTTTGAGGAATGTGGGTAATAAGGAGAACCTGAGGCTTTAAAGCTGAGGAATTATGGAGGTGTCAGGAACAAACCTTTATGGCCAGCAAGAATCTGTTTATCCCCAGAAGTGGAAAAACAAGGAAAAATTCCCAAATAAATCCTCTCACTCCCCAGAATGATTTGTATTTAATAAGGGTGGGAGAATTGTTGCTTTTTTGGCCATATTTCCTGCAGAAATGGCCTTGCTGGGATTATCCTGTCCCACCTCCTCATGGGATGGAAGGGTAAGGTCTCCAAGATGGGAAGTTCCTACAGGTTTATCAGGAAATGTGACTTCAGGAAGGAAATCAGAGCAGTGAACACCTTGGCTGAGGAGGGGGTGCAGTGGGAGCTGCTGTTTGTTGGACACCAGGGAATGAATTCACTGGGAGTGCTGTGAAGGCTCCAAATCAAAGAGTGTGGAAGTGCTTTGAAGTGCTTGTGCCTTCACTCCTGTGTGCACATGGACTTCCAAGGCTTATTTGATAGGTGATTTTTATAAACTGAGCCCTTCTGGAGCTGGACAATGCTCAGGGAACACGAGGGGGTTATTCGATTTATTTATTTTATTTATTCCCCCACGGCTGGAATGATGAGCAGGGTCTCTTTCCATGTCTTTATTTAAAGGTGGTTTCATGGGCATCTCTCTGGAAGAGAAGCTGAAAAGCTCCTGACAGAGAAAGGGAAACATGGGAGTTTCCTGGTGCGGGAGAGCCAGAGCCACCCTGGGGACTTTGTCCTCTCGGTGAGGACGGGAGATGATAAAGGGGAGAGCAACGATGGCAAGTCCAAGGTGACCCACGTCATGATCCACTGCCAGGTACAGCCCCCAGGGGCTCCTTCAGCACCAGTTCCATGGGCTGGGGGGTTGGAACAGCAGCATCTCCCTCCTCCTCCTCATGTGTTTGAGCCACTTGGATCACTTGGTGGCACCAGAATTCCATCAGGGGTTGTCCTGGGGCTCCTGCCACATCACACTGTGCTGTCGGTGCCTTCTCCTAAAGCTGGGTTTGATTGCACCAAAATGGGGCTCCCAAACCCTCTGCTGAGGGACCTTCTCATGTTGCTGAGTCTTCCTGAGTGAGTTGCTATTGGGGCCACCCTTTGTTGGGGTAAGGTAGATCAGCTTTGTGGTGCTCAGAGGAGGCAGAGCCAGCTCAGGCTGCAGTGGGATCAGAAGGCTCACCCAAGAGAAAGGATTTGATTTGGAGTAACAGCTTCACTTTTATCTGCTCCTGTATCCAACATGCCAGCACACCATTGGTCAGTGGTTCACCTCATAGATGGAGAGATTCCACTGGTTACCACATAATACAGGGGGCTCTCTGGTCCTTAAGGATGCATCATCAGTCACCTCAGACCTTCAGAGACACACACACTGTCACCCCCATGAGCTGCAGAGTCCTGGATGAACAGTGTAAAAATACACCTTTAAAGTGCATATAAATACATATGAAAATACATAGAATAACAACATTGGGCAAACAGAGATCCATCCAAAGATGTCTCTCTCCTGGCACTTTCTGTGGTTGCCCCTGAAGGACAATCAAAATATACCTTTAAAATACATATAAAAATACATATAAATACATATGAAAATACATAGAAAAATAACATTGGGCAAACAGAGATCCATCCAAGATGTCTCTCTCCTGGCACTCTCTGTGGTTCCCCCTGAAGGACAATCAACAGTCTGTGCAAGTGTTGGCTCCAAGGAATTCTTTTACATCCAAATCTTGAATTTCATGTAGAGTAGTTCTTCACTGAAATATTATTAAATTCCAGTCTTGATATTTTCATATATCCCATGGGTTGCTGCTTAAAGAAAAATCACAGATTTTTCTCATTTTCTTTTACTTCTGTTGTGCCAAAAGACAGTGCAACAACTTGGTTGTATAAAACCAACTAAAATGCAGGGACAGAAACAGTTTGGAGGTAGAAATGGCCTACCAGAACCATGTAAAAATTAAACTACCACAATACTTTGATTTTTTTTTCCAGAAACCCTCCTTGATTTGCATCTGACTACTGGTAGCATTTATGGAATTATAGAGAATAAGTTGGCATTGCTTCCTAAAAGCAGGGAGGTGCCTTCCAGGACACCTTCAGCTTTGGGAATCAATTCCAATTCCTTATTGCTGGGCTCTAATCCTGTGGCTCAGCACCCTGAGCTGACTGAAAGCCCAGAGAAACTGGTTTTCACTGAGGTGAGCAGAAGGGTGATGTCCCCACGGTGTTTCTGTCACTGAGGCTCTGCCATCCCTCAGCAGGAGGGGTTTATTGGTGTTCTCCCTGCACTTTTAAAGCTGCTTTTGGTGCCATGCCCAGCCTGAAGGAGCTGTCAGGGTGGGGTGGGGTGGCAGGTGGGTGTTTGATGAGTCTCTGTCCCCCAAGGAGCTGAAATACGACGTGGGTGGAGGGGAGAAGTTTGACTCTCTGACAGACCTGGTGGAGCATTACAAGAAGAACCCCATGGTGGAGACTTTGGGCACAGTGTTGCAGCTCAAACAGGTGAGTGAATGGAGAGGACACCCCTGAGCTTTCAGGGGCAGCTTTTCTGTGTGTCCTGCAAGGCTTTTTCTTCCCGAGTGCAAAAATACAGAGTTAAGCTTTGTGGAACTGGGTGGTGAAGTCATTTAGATGGGAACAATTTCCTCTATGCCTGTGAAGGGATCCTCTTGTCTCTGATGTGTCAGAACTTCCCAGAGTCACTGTGGTCCTCAAGGATTGCAGGGAGAGTCCAGAGTGAGGAATAAAATAAACCCCACGGGACTAAAAGCTCTTGTTCACTGCCCCTCATTGCATGAGCTCCAGAGCTCTGAAGTTCAGGGAGGGACCTGGGTGCAAGAATTGCTTTCTAAACCCCCTCAGCTGAGGGGTTTGTGTGTCCTTGTCCCTGACTGTGCCCTGTGCTGTGGCAGCCCCTGAACACAACGCGCATCAACGCGGCCGAGATCGAGAGCCGCGTGCGGGAGCTCAGCAAGCTGGCCGAGACCACGGACAAAGTCAAGCAGGGCTTCTGGGAGGAGTTCGAGGTACCTCAGGGCCCCCCTGGTGTGCCCTGCACTGAACCCCAAGCTTTGTGACTGCTCCTGTTGTTTTCTGCCTCTCCCCCTCTGTGTCTTCACATCCCTGTTCTCGCTGCCATCACCTCGTGTTTCAATTTTACCAGCTCTGCTCGTGGGCAGTGAAACGTGAGAGTTACTGATGTTCTTCAGTGCTGTTCATCCAGCACCTGGCACAGTCCCTCCTGGATGTGCTCCCCACCAGGAGGGAGCCTCATGTGCCACTGTGGCCCACCAGGACAGTCCATCAGGTCCTTCTGCTCTTTGGGACGTTGGGGACCTTTGGCTTTAAGGAAACTCCCGTGGGATTTCTCAGTCAGCACATGCCCTGGAGTTTGTGGCCTTGTGATGGGCATTTTGGGGGATCTTAGAGCTGTTGTGTAGTGGCAGCAAGCTCTGAGAGGAAGCACCACTGACCAAATGTATTCCTTGGACTTCTGGGGGTTTATTTTGGTGTTTTGTTTCTGCCCTGCAGCCAAAATTCCAATTTCCAATCCCAAATTCCAATTTCCTCCCAGGAAGAGCATGAAGTGACAGGACAAGGGAGAATGGGTTCAAATTGAAGAGAGTGGGGTTAGATGGGATATTGGGAAGGAATTCCTGGCTGTGAGAGTGGGCAGGCCCTGGCACAGGTTGGGCAGAGAAACTGTGGCTGCCCCAGCCCTGGGACACTCCCAGGGTCTGCATCATGCCCTGGTTTGTATCACACACAAACATAAGGAAACCACCGCTGGAGTCTGGAATTCCACCAGCAGGTGGCAACAGGGAACTGGGAAGTGCTGGGGCTGTGCCAGAGGCTGGTTTGGGCTGTGATGCTGTTGGGAGAAACTTCTTGAGTAGTGGTGGATTTGCAAAGCCACCGTTCTTGGAGAGACTCTTTTTGGGTCAGAGATATCCATTAGTGAATGTACTGACTGTGTGATCTGAGGGTATGGCCAGGAAGAGGAGAAGAAATCCATGAAAAGTGGAGGAGTTACCAAGAGGTGACACCTCTTGGGAGTGTGAGTGAGCTCATGGCAGTAGGAAGTGAGAACATGAGGATTTAGCTTTCTCCTCTCTCCTGGGTGGCCAGAATGGTCAGAATTCCTGCTCTGGCCACTGCTGGGCCTTGGGCATCTGTTTTATCCTGGTATGGGCTGGGGGATCCCTTGGGAGCTGTTTGGAGGTGAATTGGTCTCAACCTCTGAGTTGCTTCTCCTGCAGAACTCAACACATGAGCTTGGAGCTGGGCCCTGGGGGGTTGGGAATTTGGGTGGCTTTCCATGTGGGAATGACCTGCTGTGGTGTGTGCTCCTTCCCAGGGTGGCACAGCCATGGGCACTGTGCCTGGGCCTGCTGTGGGGCTGAGCCTGTCCAGGCCAGCCAAGCACAGGGTGTCTCTGGAGTCCCTGGAAATGTTTTACTCTTGTTCCAAAGGCATAAAAATGGGAAAAACGTGCCCATTTGGCTTCCCCTCCTGTAACTGGTGTGAGTTACCAGGAGCTCTGAGTTAACCAGGGGGTTCTCTTGGCTGGGAGTTCAGGAAGGGATTGTTGCTTTGCCAAAACGTAACTGAGCTGTTCACTCCCAGTTAAGACTTTCCTGACCTCTGCTCTGTCTTGAGTAACTTTGCCTTGTGGTGGATTTATCAGTGGGTCCTGAAAACAAGGAAAAGTCTGGCAGGAGAAGGCAATGGAAGAAGTTAAAGCTTTTCACTGTGAGACTTTGCCCTTCCCTCTGCCCCTCCCTGCCCTCAGTGGGCTCAGCACTGAAACCTCATTCCTTTTGGAAATGAAACAACCTCCTCCTGGCAGTTTGAGTGCCATCCTTTCCCCTTCACCTCAGGGAAGCTCCAGCTGTCCCCCCTGGTGGCAGGAGGCAGGGAGCAAACTCCAGGCTGCCCATGCATCTCTGTCTGTGCTGTTTATGAGCTGCCAGCCCAGATGGTGCTTATAAATTACTTGTCTCCAGGCAAGAATGTACCTCTTGTCCCATGAACCGGCAGACAGAAATGTTGACAGTCCTTGTAATGTTTTTCCTCCTGAAAAATGGTGATTTGGGGAGCTTTGGGCTTGGGTGTTGCAGGGGGATGGAGGAGGATGTTGCAGATTGATGGTTGCATTGTGTACATCCCTTAATGGGCTTGTTAGGAGTCGCTGCTGCTCGGGGATGTCTCCTCGGGGAGGCTCCAGGCAATAATAATTAACTCTGGCAAGGGAGATGGCTTTGAAACTGTGGTTTCCACACACTTAATTGCTTCCATTTTTTAACCTGCTCAAAGTTTGGCTTCTGCTTGGATTCCACAAGAAATGCTTTGTAGGGATGTGCTCTCTGTCTTTTGCTTCACAAGCACAAAACTTTGCATCCTCCTCCCTTCCTTTGCTTCCCCATCTTTGGGATGAGCCTAATTGTCCCAAATCATTAAACAGGCAGCAACAACGACAGAGACTGACACAGGAGGGAGCAAAAGTGCCTGACATGGCCAAGCTTGAAGTAAAAGCAATCCCTGGAAGAGTCTTAAGGGTGGGAATAACCAGGGGAGCAGCTTCCAGAACCTGAGGGTTCCTTCTAGTCAGGCCAGTGCTGCTCTGGGGATTAAAACTTGGGACAAAGCTTTGGAATTCTGGGCCCTCCAGCTTCTTTTTGCCACTGAGGAGCATGGCTGGGACAGCATGGACTTGCTGTTGTCCCTGTCACATTAACTGTGTCCCAGGCACTGAGAAAAGAGCTCCTTCCCAGGAGGAGAAGTCCCCACAGGGAAAGTTTGTTCCTGGACTGGGAGGATTTCTGGATGTCCCTGTTTGTCCTTCCCTTATTCCCCTGCCCTTCCTGTGGGAGGAGAGTTTGTGGGTGCTGGGCCAGCCCTGGAGCTGCTCTGTGTCCCCCCAGCCCTGGGTGTCCCCTCGAGCTGTCCCCAGCCCTGTGTGTGTCCCCAGCCCTGTGTGTCCCCAGCCCTGTGTGTCCCCAGCCCTGTGTGTCCCCAGCCCTGTGTGTCCCCAGCCCTGTGTGTGTCCCCAGCCCTGTGTGTGTCCCCAGCCCTGTGTGTCCCCAGCCCTGTGTGTGTCCCCAGCCCTGTGTGTCCCCAGCCCTGTGTGTCCCCAGCCCTGTGTGTCCCCAGCCCTGTGCCCTGCCCTGTGTCCCCCCAGACTCTGCAGCAGCAGGAGTGCAAACTGCTCTACAGCCGCAAGGAGGGGCAGCGCCAGGAGAACAAGAACAAGAACAGATACAAGAACATCCTGCCCTGTAAGTGCTGCCCTGTCTGTGCCCTCAGCCTGCCACCCCTCAGGGCTGTCTCTCCTTAACCCCCACACGGGGTTAATGAAGCACCACTGGGCTTTGCTTCTCTTTAATGAGCATCTCCCCTTTGTGCCCTGTGATGGCCAGTTTGTGTTCCAGCACTTGCTCTTTGGAGATACCCACATTTCCATTCCCGCTGTTGGGGATTGTTTTTATCTTCAGCTTTCATTTCTAAGCCTCCCATCTCTAAACTGTTATCCAACAAGCTGAAATGCTTCAATTTAAGAGGATTAATTTGGGAGACAAAACTGCAACGTGCAAATCCCGAGGCTGTTTGTTTGCCTGTCCATGAGCTCTGAGTTCCCAGGGGATGTGGAGCCTTGGTTTGGTCCAGCTTGTCATGGCCAGAGATGGCAAAAGGGGAGATCTGGAATATTCTAATCACTGATTTCCTGAGTTTGACAACCTAAAGGCTTCTGTGTGTTCCCAAGTGCAGGATGCCAGTGCTTGACCTCCCTGTGTGTTCTTGCAGTTGATCACACCAGAGTTGTTCTCCACGATGGGGACCCCAATGAACCTGTCTCAGACTATATCAATGCTAATATTATTATGGTGAGTCCATTCCCCCCTCCAGGAGCCCTGTGGGCACATCCCAGGTCTCCTTTTCAAGACACTCACCTGAGTCCAAGTGAGTCTTGTCACCATTTGTTGAACTGTGGGGTTTTTTTCCTTCCAGCCTGAGTTTGAAACCAAGTGCAACAACTCCAAGCCAAAAAAAAGCTACATTGCTACTCAAGGTTGCCTACAGAACACAGTGAATGATTTCTGGAGGATGGTGTTCCAGGAGAACTCCAGAGTTATTGTCATGACCACAAAAGAAGTGGAGAGAGGGAAGGTAACCCAGTGGATTTGATGGGCCTTGAGGTGTCAAAACTGCCTTGGTTTGGCTTAGACTTTGTCCTGTGGATCCTTTTTTAGCCTTTTAAACTTCTGCCCATTCATCCCCCTTATAAAGGGTCAGGATTTGTGGTCCCTTCCTGAGAAAGCATTGAAGGAGGAGAAGCTCCTCCTTCCCTCCTAGTCCTTTGTTTGGAAGGGAAGAAATAAATTCTGGGGTTGTTTTGGAAGAGTTGCCTTGAATACACCTCTCTTTCCTTCAAGTCATTTATTATTTTTTAATAACCCCCTGAATGGCCTCATGTCCTCTGCAGTTTCTCCATTATTCTTCCCCAAACACTTCACTGCCTGATCCCTCCATCAGAGCTGCATTGAGGAGTTTTCCCTTCCCCTTCCTTGGTTTTTGCTGCCTATTTAACTTGTTAAAGAATTGCAGGTAACAGCCCTGAGAGCAAAGCCAGGTTTTTATGCCAGGCCAAGATTTCAGGGGTGCAGGAAGGAGCACCCTGGGCCCCCTCAGGGGCACAGAGCCCAAGGAAGGAGGGCCTGGGAGCCCCCTCAGCTCTGCAGCCACTTCAGCAGCAGCAGCAAACACTCAGAAATTAAAACCGGGCTTTTGGAGCCAGTAATAAATGCAACCCCTCTGGCAGAATGCAGCTAATTTTACCATCATGTCACTGCTCAGACTTGCTCTACCAACTGCTCTGGTGTTCAGAGTTGGGTGTGGAAAAAACTGCAAGTTATTTCTGTTGGAGCCACCAAGATGAACATCCTTTCTGTAGCTCCAGCCCTTGTGACAGGGGGAGAGGGGCCAAAAGCACAGAAAAGCAGCCTGTTGCCTATAGAGCCTGGGAAGTGTGTTCTCAACTCTCTTTATCTGCCTTGGGCTGGCAGCAGGACCTTCCCTGGGCTGTGTTTGCTCATGAATATGCAGGAGGAGCTGCAAATAGCCAAGATTTCCCTGCAGATTTGCTGTTTGGGCTGTGCTTGCTGCTGCTGGAAGCTGCACCTGCTGTAATTTCTCAGTTGATGCTGCATTCCCAGGAGCTGCTCCCTCCTGACCTGTCCCAGGAGCCAAATCCAAGTGGCATTGGGTGATCCCAACCCTCAGAGGGTGGAATTTATCCCTGGCCAAAGATGAGCTGCCTGGAGAAGCATCACCCCAAAGGGTTTGCATTGCAGAGGCTTCACCCTTTCCCTGGGGGTGGAATTACACCTGTGTGAGTCCTTCCTGCTCCAAGGCATGGAGAAGCAAACACCCAAGCTGAATTTCTGCTAAAAACTATCTTTATTTGGTCGGGGTTTGGTAGCAGGATAACCCTGTGAGGCTTCAGCTTTCTGCAGGGAATTCAGGATTTTGAAACCTGTCGCTGGATGGAGATCCACCATTTTAATCTCCATGTTTTGAAAATCTCCAAGCAAAAAGCAGGTTCTAATGTGGTCACAAATGAGGAGAAATTCCCTGTTTGAAATCATCCAGAGGAGAAATTTCCCCCTGGGTTGTGGCAGGAATTGTCCTCTGTGTGTCCTGAAATTAAACCTCCAGAAATATGTTAATCAGTTTGCAAAGCAGCCTTTTCTTTCCTGACTGATCATTCCTTTTGTGTTGTCTGTGGGTTTCAACTCTTGCAGAGTAAATGTGTGAAGTACTGGCCCGATGAGTATTCCCTGAAGGAGTACGGGGTGATGCGGGTGCGGAACGTCAAGGAGAGCGCGGCCCACGACTACACCCTGAGGGAGCTGAAACTCTCCAAAGTGGGCCAGGTGAGTGTGGCCCCAACTCTGCCCTTCCAGCTCAGGCTGCAGATCCCCCCCCAAAAAAGATTGGCAGAAATTGGCTGTTTCTCTGGCATCAATAAAAGCACCGAGAGATTCATAAATTGAGCCCTGTCTTTCTTTGAGGGCCCACGTTTAGTCCCATCCATCTCCCTCTGTGTCCTTGGGATAATTGAGGAGTCTTTTGGCAGGAGATGCTTTGCTGCAGAGCCTGGAGGGGATGTGGGAAGAGGGAGGATGCTTTGAACTCCTCACACCTCAATCCAGCCAGGAATTTGTTCCCTCTCATGGAGGTGGTTGCACCAAAAGAAAAAGTTGTGTGTGGAAAGGTCACTTAAAGAAGGACTAAAAAGGTGAGGAGGGAAACAGTCAGTGTGGAGTTAGAATGGTTAGGGAACAGTTTGGATCAGGGAGCAGAACAAACCCTGTGAGAGACAAATAATCAGCATTTAGTGGGTGAGTTGGCAGCCAGGAGGGCTCTGGCTTGTTCCCTGCTCAGAGGGCTGTGGGTGCTGAGCAGCTGTGCCAGCTGTGCCCCAGAGGCTGTGCCAGCTGGGGCTGTGCTGCAGGGCTGTCTCCCTGTGCTGTCCCTCGCAGGGGAACACGGAGAGGACGGTGTGGCAGTACCACTTCAGGACCTGGCCCGACCACGGCGTGCCCAGCGACCCCGGGGGGGTGCTGGACTTCCTGGAGGAGGTGCACCACAAGCAGGAGAGCATTGCTGATGCTGGCCCAGTGGTGGTGCACTGCAGGTGAGGGCTGGGCTGGGCTGGGCTGGGCTGCTCCTCTCGCTGGCCTGGCAGTGACACCTGCAAAGGACTCGGAATTCCATCCAGCTAGGTGGAATCCCATCCGTCCAGGGGGTTTTGCTGTCACAGTGTCCTGCACAGTGTGTTCTGGGAGGGTGTTCAAAGCAGTTGGCTCTCAGAGGGGGCCCTGTTTGTGTAAATCACAATTTCTGGTGTTGGAAGAGGAGGTGGAACCTTGGCTGGCACATTTCAGGTGCGGGATCATGGAAATCAAAGTGTCCCATCCCACCTGGGAGTGCTCTCCTCAGCCTGGCCTTAGAAATGGGACACTTTTTATAAGGCAGGGAAACCTCAGATCTGAAATTAAGTTTTTTTCTGGTTCAGGGCTGGTTGGGAGTGCTGCTGATTTCTGTCTCCTCCCTGCTGAGGGCTCTGGTCACTTTTAGCTGTGTGGTTCAGCTCTGGCCATAATTTGGGAGCCTCCCCTGAGGCTCTTCCTTGGGCTGCTGTTTTGGGGCCTGTCCAGGGAGAGCAGAACAAACAACTTGTCTCTGTCTGTGTTTCCAGTGCTGGGATTGGACGGACGGGAACGTTCATTGTGATCGACATTCTCATTGACATCATCAGAGAAAAAGGTGGGTCCCTTTGCTGTCCTGGGGCTGTGGCAGGAGCAGCAGAGAAACCCCCAGGCCAGGGGTGTGAGGGTTGCTGTGAGTGCCCTCAGTGTGTGCTGCTTCTCCCCAGGTGTGGACTGTGACATCGATGTGCCCAAGACCATCCAGATGGTGCGATCGCAGCGCTCGGGGATGGTGCAGACAGAGGCCCAGTACAGGTTCATCTACATGGCAGTGCAGCACTACATCGAGACCCTGCAGCGCAGGATTGAGGAGGAGCAGGTCTGGCTGCCCCCACTGCAAGCACTGGGGTAGAATTAATAGAGAATCACAGAATCCCAGACTGTTCTGAGCTGGAAGGGACCCACAAGGATCAGCGAGTCCAACTCTTCAGTCAATGGCCCACACAGGGGATTGAACCCATGACCTTGGTGTTATTACAACCAAGTTTTAACCAACTGAGCTGATCTCAGGGTCATGCAGCACCTCTACAGGAGCACAGTGCCCTGTTTGCTGCCTGGCATTTTGGCTGCTGGTTTATAACCAATGGGTTGTGGAAAGGTGGGACTGAACATGGGAACCCTCTGCTGTATTTCAGTTTCTTGTGCTTAAGAATTAAATGATTGGGTGGAATCCTCTCCTTAAATTATGAGGAGGAATCCTCTCCTTAATTTATTAAGTGGAATCCTCTCCTTAAATTATGAGGAGGAATCCTCTCCTTAAATTATCAAGTCGAATCCTCTCCTTAAATTATGAGGAGGAATCCTCTCCTTAAATTATGAGGAGGAATCCTCTCCTTAAATTATGAGGTGGAATCCTCTCCTTAAATTATGAGGTGGAATCCTCTCCTTAAATTATGAGGTGGAATCCTCTCCTTAAATTATCAAGTGGAATCCTCTCCTTAATTTATTAAGTGGAATCCTCTCCTTAAATTATGAGGAGGAATCCTCTCCTTAAATTATTAACTGAAATCTCCTCCTTAAATTATTGATTGAAATCTCCTCCTTAAATTATTAAGTGAAATCTCCTCCTTAAATGATTAAGTGGACTCCTCCCCTCCCTCTCCCCAGATCTCAGATTTCCTTAATATTATCTAATTTCTTGTGCAAGAAGAGTAAAAGATAATGGGCTGTTAATTAATCCAGACCCTTGTGATCTGTTGTGCTTTAAAGAGATTCCAGACCTGTTAACTCTGTTTCTAAGACAGGCCAATCAAATGCTGGTCACTCTAATGCCACTTTTGGAGTTTGTTAGTGAGAAATCAGGACAGTGGAGTGCAAGCTCCTCCTGCAGTGCCTTCCCTGCTTCCAGGGCTGTTTCCCAGGACTGACTGACTGACTCAGCCCTGGCTCTCTGCTGTGTTTGCTCCACAGAAGAGCAAGAGGAAAGGCCACGAGTACACAAACATTAAATACTCCTTGTCGGACCAGACGAGTGGGGATCAGAGCCCTCTGCCCCCCTGCACCCCAACCCCAACCTGCCCAGAGTGAGTCCTTTTCTGCTCTTGGGGGGAGTTCTGAGCTGAGCTGCCTCAGCAGGGCCCCCAGGTGGGGCTGAGCTGTCCCAGAGCCTGCCCTGGGCTGTCCCCTGGGCCTGGCTCGGAACACAAATCGGGCAAAAAGAATTGTCACTGAGCTGTGCTGTGGGAACAGTGTGGAGTTTCACTCCAGCTGCATTCCTGGGACTCTGAATCTTGGTTTCCTTTCAGAATGAGAGAAGATAGTGCTAGAGTATATGAAAACGTGGGGCTGATGCAACAGCAGAAGAGCTTCAGATGAGAGGATGTTCAGAGCCTTCCGTGCCGAGGCAGGTGAGTCTGGCCAGGGTGGGGGTCCAGCTCTGGGGGAAAAACACACATTTAATGCCCAAAATGCTTCTCATTCATCCCTGCCTAAATCCCAGAAGCTGCTTTCAATTGAATTTTGCTAATCTCACCTCCTACTGCCAAAGCCCCACCCACTTCCTAAGCCAGGTCTGAGACTTTGGGTTGAGTTTAAGCCTTTCTGGAGTCCAAATCGAGCATTTCTCTATAATGTCAGAATAACAAATAACTGCTGGGGTTTGGTCCTAAATAGTTTTTTTTTCCCTTTCCCAGAAATGAATCTGCTTTTTAAAAAGGTCAAGAAAGAGATGGAGGAAGCTTCACATGAACAGTGAACTCTGAGGGCTTGGTACCTTTTTATTTACGGTTTTAATCCTTCCAGAATAGGCAAAACTCCAGCCCGTGGCAAGATTGGTTTTATCTCTTCTCTCCAATACCTGATTTGCTCGTTTTCCAAATAAAAGGAAATCCTTTCTACAATGTAGACAACTACTTTGTAGAGTCAGTTTTGAATCCTGCAAACTGTTGGACTGTCATCCATGTGTTTTTTAAATAGTATTTTTGTTTCACAGTATGGTTATTAGTGGGGGTTTTTTTCCTTATTTGAGGAATTGTGGGATTTTTGGGGGGAGGGGGTGGGAATGGGAGGGCAGAGCAGTGACATGGATAAATCCTTTCCACTAATGTAAGATCCTGGTGGGAACAATCCTTGAGTGCTGGGAACCAGTGGAATGGCTGTGTGAGCAGGTCAGTCCTGATGCATTTCAAACCCCACCGAGTAGTTGTTACATCAAACATTTCTTTTCCATGATCTCTCCACCCAGAGCAGAAATTTGCTGTCTCTCAGAGGACTGAGGGGGTTGTGAGGACACTGTCTGTGCTCATCTCTTTGTGTTCATCTCTGCAACAGGAGCCTGTAGTTTAGAAAGGTGCACAAGGCCACCCTGGAGCACCTTGAGACCAGTGGGACCAGTGGGACCAGTGCCACCAGTGACCTGCTGCTCCCTGGGGCCGGTTCCCCCGTCCCTCCTGCTGGGAGGGGCAGCTGGGGAGCCTTTGGGGGTTTCAGGAGGGCTTTGTGCTGGTCTGAGAGGCTCCAAGGCAGTTGTGTGGGAAGGCAGAGCATGGAGGGACCCTCTGGAGTTGCCTTAGTGGGACAGGCAGTGGGAGGGCAGTGAGGCCACCGCCGGTGTCACCAGGCACGACTTTGTCACCTCCCCCCAAGTGCCTTTTGGAGCTGCCTGGAACTTGCTGTCCCAGTTAAAAATCTCGTTAATCTGAAACCACTTCTGATTGTCCATGAGCCAAAAGCCCCTTCAGAGACTCCAGAGGGAAGGGCTGATGAGCTGCCACTGGTTGGGTTCCTTCCCCTTGCCCCATCTTTGGACCAGGGGGTGGGGCCTGGGGGGCCACCACCTTTTCCCGTGGATTTGGGAAGTTCTGTGGCTTCAGGGGTGTCCAGGAATGCTTCCCATTTCCATGCAGGGGGGGCACTGCCCCAGCTGCTGTGCAGGGAACCAGGGCCCAAGGACTTGTGTTCCTGGCCCTCCTGGGGGAATTCTGCTGGAGCCTGGAATGGGATTAGTGCAGCTCTGGGAAAGGTTAAGTGGGAGGTTACATTTCCTTTCCCTGAGAGTGCTTTGCAAATTCAAATATTTGAACAGTGTGTTTGAACTGAATGAAGGTGCTTTGTTAATGTTGAGCAGCTTTTTGTTACTTTGCCTCTTGTTCTTTTTGTCTTCTGGGGCTTTGGGCTTGATTTTGGAACTCCTGTCACCAGCACACCAAAATGGGTGTTACTGGCATGGCCTTATTAACACTTGTGCCCTTTCTGGATCCAGATGGGTGATGAGGAGAGAGGAGTCTGTTCCCTTTGGTAGGAGGTGCCTGTTCTGCCTCCCCTGTCGCCTCCTGTCCCTGCTCCCTCCTGTCCCTGCTCCCTCCTGTCCCTGCTCCCTCCTGTCCCTGTTCCCTCCTGTCCCTGCTCCCTCCTGTCCCTGCTCCCTCCTGTCCCTGTTCCCTCCTGTCCCAGCTCCCTCCTGTCCCAGCTCCCTCCTGTCCCTGTCCCTGTCCTCTCCTGTCCCTGCTCCCTTCTGTCCCTGTCCCCTCCTGTCGCTGTCCCTTCCTGTCCCTCTACCTGTCTCTGTCCCAGCTCCCTCCTGTCCCTGTCCCCTCCTGTCCCTGTCCCTTCCTGTCCCAGCTCCCTCCTGTCCTTGTCTCTGTCCCTGTCCCCTCCTGTCCCAGCTCCCTCCTGTCCTTGTCTCTGTCCCTGTCCCCTCCTGTCCCTCTACCTGTCCCTGTCCCAGCTCCCTCCTGTCCCTGTCCCTGTCCCAGCTCCCTCCTGTCCCTGTCCCTGTCCCTGTCCCAGCTCCCTCCTCCTGCTCAGGGCTCAGACTCGGGCACTGGTGGTTGTGGAGAGCAATTCAATGTTTGCCTAAAACCTGGTGCAGAGTTGGACAAACTCTGCACTTCACAGAGCCAGGTGGGCCCAGGCTTGGCTTTGGAGCTGCTCTGCTCCAGCCTGGGCAGTCAGGAGGGAGGGAGGGAGGGATCCTGAGGGAATCTCCTCTGGCTCCATCCACGTGGTGTGTCCTCAAGGCTTGCCCTGAGCAGGCAGGGATGGGCTCTGTGGCCAACGTGGTGCTGCCTCGTGGCCTCAGCTGAGCTCTTTAGGGGCTTATTTTGAGTTTTTTTCTGTCCTTAGAAGCAGGGAATTCTTGCTGCAGAATGTGCATTAATCCTGGGGAGCATATGGTGGGAGAGTGGCAGCGAGGGGGGAGCAGGATCTGGAGGGTTGGGAAGAAATGAATTCTCTCTGCCCTGGAGACTCCAGAGGGGAGCCCAGAAAATGCCCCAGAAAATGTGGCACCTTCCCCACCCCAGAGAGAGAGGGAGGGTTTCTAAAGGAAAATAGTTAAGGGATAATTATGAGAAATAATTGAAATTATTTTAAGCTAATAAATTTTAGGCTGGGCTTTCTGGCAGATGAAGCAACAAAGAGGAACATCCTTTGGTCCAGGGGGGCTCAGTGAGTGGATTTCATGGATTTCTGGGGAGGTTTTTAGAGAATTCCATGTGAAGCACCAATTTCCAAGCCTGTTCTGGATCACTGAGTGGAAAAGGGATGCAGGGCTGAAGTGTTCTCTTGGAGAAGACTTTATTCCCCAAGGGAAATTCAGCCCAGCTCCTGAAGCGCAGGAATTTGTGCCAGCAGGAATTTGCTGCAGATTTTATTCACTGAATGTTTTAGAGCATCACCTTTATTTTCAGCTAACTGTTGTTAGGCCTGACTGGTCCTCCTGTTAATCCTCACCAACCTTTCCTTTTCCCTCCTCCAAGGTGTGTTGGAAACACAATTAACCAGGACAAATAACACAGACACAAACCTGTTTCCCTTTGGGTTGTTGGGATGAGAGAATTCACAGCTGGTACTAGAATGTGTTGTCAGGTTTTGATTTTCTCCCCATAACTTCATTATTGCAAATTAATTTTTAATTTCTCCCTTTTAAATAGTGAAACATAATAACTCCAAGCCTGTTTATTTATGACATTATTGTGATTTTTTAAATTACAATACTAAAGACTAATGAAAAAGGATCCTCTTATTAGGTGGAGTAGACCCTGCATTTATTTTTTTTCCTGCAATGTATGAAGTATTGTACCAGAGTATTAAATGAAATGTAATATTTTATTGAGAAATTTCTATCCTTTAAAAGGAATACATTTAGGATGTCATCAATTTGATGTGAATCATGTAAATGTTGATAATGAGCTGTTTATTCTCCATCTGGTGTTTCAAGGACTCACCTCTTGCCTTTTGCCCACGTACAGTCTGTAGCCCACTCACCATTGTCCAAATGTGACATTAAAACAGTAGTTCCTGTAGAGAAATAGTGGTGGTTGTCCATTGTTTTCTGGGCTGGTATTTATGGGGGTTAGTTCAGCTGCAGTGGGATTTCTGTTTTTATTGCTGCCAAGCTGTGTTGTGAGAAATAAAACATATCTGTAAACAGCAGAAATGGAAAAAAAAAGGAAAAAAAAGGAAAAATAAATAATTAAAAAAAAAAGAAATAAAGCTCATTTTCTTAAGCTGGTTTGTCAGTTCCTGTGTTCTCCAGCTGCAGGCAGGGCTGGGCTGTGGGGCTGCATTTCCCAGCCTGGCTCAGGTGGGAGCAGAGCCCGGGGGAGGAGGAGCTGGGGGGGAGCAGCTGGATTTGCTGGGAGCCTCTGGAGCAGAGTCCTGGGAACAGGCTGTGCTGGAACCTTTCCCTGTGTCCCTCCCAGCTGCTGCCAGCCCTGGGGGGCTCTCCAGGTGCTGCCCCTCCACCCTGGGGGTGCCCAGCCCTCCCTGCACCACCTTCCTCTGTCCTTCCTCCCTCTGGAGCTCCATGTGGGACATCTGGGTCATGGAGCTGCTCCAGGGCTGGATCCCTCTGCTCTGGGGCCAGGCTGGGAGAGCTGGGGGGTCACCTGGAGAAGGGAAACCTCTGGGAGACCTGAGAGCCCCTTCCAGTGCCCAAAGGGGCTCCAGGAGAGCTGGAGAGGGACTGGGGACAAGGGATGGAGGGACAGGACACAGGGAATGGCTTCCCACTGCCAGAGGGCAGGGATAGGTGGGATATTGGGAAGGAGATCATCCATGTTAGGGTGGGCAGGGCCTGGCACAGGTGCCCAGAGCAGCTGTGGCTGCCCCATCCCTGGATGTGTCCCAGGCCAGGTTGGTCAGGGCTTGGAGCACCCTGGGCTGGTGGGAGGTGTCCCTGCCCTGGATTTGCACATCAGGCTCATTCCAGGTCCACCAACACAGGTTTGTCCTTCTTAAAGCCATTGGGAATGTTCCCAGCAGGGAAATGCTTCCAGAACTCACCTGGGTGGCTGCAACATGAAGGGTTTTACCTGCAGGGACATTCCACAGTGTCCCCTCTGTCCCTCCTGGGGCTGAGCCCTGGCAGTGGATCTGCAGCTCTCCAGGGAATGAGCACAAGGTGGGCAGTGCTGGGGAACCCCCAGCAAAGAGCAGCTGAACTGGGAGCCCCCCAGGCTGAATGTGGAGGCTCTGGCCCAGCAGGGAGATGATCCCGGGCAGAGCAGGAAGGGGCAGAGCCCGAGTTGGGGAGCCACGGCCGTGCCAATCCCATGTGGAGCAGCTCAGCTTGGAGGGGATTATCCCGGGGTAAGACTCAGTTATGGTTTTATGAGCACATCCCACTGTTTACATCCATCTCTGGGTGGTTTATAATCCCTGCTGGGCCTGGGAGGGAGGGAGGGAGGAGAAGGATACTCCAATCTGAGAACTTTGACAAAGATTGAAAGTGATAGTGCTGTGGTGACACTTGGTGTCTCCTGTCTTTGACTCCTGCCGTGTGGTGGCACTGCCAGCCCCTCCTTCCCTGTGGTGGCATTGCCAGCCCAGCCCCTCCTTCCCTGTGGTGGCACTGCCAGCCCAGCCTCTCCTTCCCTGTGATGGCACTGCCAGCCTAGCCTTTCTTGCCCCGTGGTGGCACTGCCAGCCCAGCCTCTCTTGCCCCGTGGTGGCACTGCCAGCCCCTCCTTGCCCGGCGGGGCGCTGCCCGCCCAGCCACGCGTGCCGCGGGGTGG
>JAWWEV010000037.1:10517469-10536623 GCA_035583235.1 Hafferia zeledoni | reverse complement strand
GGCACTGCCAGCCCCTCCTTCCCCGTGGTGGCACTGCCAGCCCAGCCTCTCTTGCCCCGTGGTGGCACTGCCAGCCCCTCCTTCCCCGTGGTGGCACTGCCAGCCCAGCCTCTCTTGCCCCGTGGTGGCACTGCCAGCCCAGCCCCTCCTGCCCCGTGGTGGCACTGCCAGCCCCTCCTGCTCGCTCCCTCTGGCCCCCTGCAGGTGAGAGCAAACACTTTCATTCTCCCGATGCTCCCGGTGTTGATGCAGACATAGATGTTCAGATACGGCTCAAGGACAGGTTCGTTATCTCCAGAACACCTTGAAGCTCTCCCTGACTTCTCTTCAGGGTGAATTCCTGCGCGGTTTGTGTTTGGGTTGGGTGAATTCTGACTCATGAGACGTGATCTGATGCAGCTCCAAGTGCAGCTGGACGGGTCAGGAGAAGGGAAGGTGTCCTTCAGTCACCCTGTTGCTGTGGCCAAAGGAACTGTTTTCCCAGCCCATCTCTCCTGGCAGAGCTGGTACAAGCCAGGTTGTTTCCAGGGTGGCAGTTCCAGTTCCATGTCCCTCTGTATTGCACCTTGATGTGCCCTTTTCTTGGGATCATCCTGGAGCTCAGCACGTGGGGTTTGTGCCTCAGCTCTCTCAGCTCTTCCCTTGCCTTGGACCAGGGCCTGAGGCTCAAGGGTGGATCTGCTTCTCCCCTTTGTCTCTGGGAATGCTCGGGCAGGATCCCATCCTGAACACTCTGCTTCCCATTTCCCCCCAGAGCTGGAGAGCAGAACAATTCGAGGTGCAAAGGCTGGGTGTGAGAAAGCCCAGCTGTCCCCAGGAATGCCTCAGGTGTTGGGAGTTTGCAGCTCCTTTTTCAGGCTCTGTGCAGTCTGCCCTGACAGGGCAGAGGTTTTTGCATTCTGCTCTGGTGCTTTCCTCACTCTTCTTATCTGTGTCATTGGAAGTGGGAGGGGGAGGAACTCCCTGTCTCTCTTGTGCTGGAAATCAGGCTGGAAAGTGCTGTGGTTCCTTCTGGCCCTTTTATTTAACAGCCTTCTGCCTGAGCCTCAGTTTATGGTTGTTTTTTGGGTCCCAGTCCTTAATTTTCCAGCCCCGTGGAAGCCCCGTGTTTATTTACAGCTGGGGGTGGCTGAAGGGACAGAAAGAGCTGCAGAAAAACCAGGAGAGAGAAATGTTTGCAAGTGGTGGCTTTTTGCAGCTGCTGTTCTCACTTCCCTCCGTGCACTTCAGGGTTGAGCTTGTGGGGTGGGAGGGAGGGACGGTGAACATTCCTGGCATTCTTTGCCCCTCTGTGCCCAGCAGTGCCAAGCCCTGACTGTGGGTAATCTCCCGGTGGGTGGGGGATGTGCTGGATGTGCTCCCCCCCCTCCAGGACTCCTCCTGCTCCTCACAGATGTCTGCAGTGAGTTGGGATGTTGGAATTGGGGCCCTTGTCCACCTTGCAGTCTATTCCCATTCCTCGTGGCTCCTGAGCTCAGGGAATCCCAGCACTTGGAGCATCCCTGCAGGAGTTCTGGTGCCCCCACCCAGCCCTGGGCAGCCCCCACCCCTCCAGCTCGTGCTTCCCAGCCTGCTCTTGTCCCTGATGAAAAGATGTGACTCAGTCCTGCCTGAGATCAATCCCTGAGGGTTCTCCCGGGAGGATCTGCCTCCAAGTTCACCTCATTGATTCACAGCAGCTCATAATTGCCCAAATCATCAGCGGCTGCCCTGAATTCCTGTTGGCTCCAGGCCATTTCCCAGCCTGAGATCCACATGGTACTCTTGATGTCTGGGAAAGTGCTCCTGAAACTCCTCTGAGTCAACCAAAGGGCCTGGAGTGGTGACTCCACCTCAGAGCTGGGTTTCTGCAAAGCATGGACAAGCTCCTGTTACTCCAAGTGCCCTTCCCAGACACAGCTGTGGATGGACTCTGGATCGTGGTGCTTTTGGGAGAGGCACAAGGAGAATCTGGAGCTGCTCTCCCAAATAACTGATGCCTGGTGTTGGTGAAGCCAAAGGATGGGGCCAGAGTGGTGCTGCCAAACAGCCTGAGCAGGGTGTGTTGAGTGGGCACTGAGGGCACTTCAGGCTCTCGACTACACAATCATGGAATGGTTTGGGTGGAAGGGACCTTAAAGCCCATCCTGTCCCACCCCTGCCATGGGCAGGGACACCTCCCACAGCCCAAGTTGCTCCAAGCCCTGTCCAACCTGGCCTTGGACACTTCCAGGGATGGGGAACCTCTGGGCAACTGTGCCAGGGCTTCAGCACCCTCACAGGGAAGGGTTTCTGCCCAATATCCCACCTAACCCTTCTCTCCTTGCCCTGCTGGTAAATATCTCTTGCCCCTGTGGTTTGAATTCCCCTGGTGGGCACCCGGTGTGACATCCAGGTACAGCTGGACTGCCAAATCCACTCCCCTGGAAGTCCCTTTGCTGGAAAAGGAGGAATTCTGGGCTCTGGTGCCACGTGCCCTGGCAAGGGCTTGGTGAGAGCCCCATCACCCCCCAGGCTCTGGGGGGTGCCCCAAACCACCCTGTGCGGCCACACTGGCATCCCATGGCTGGGCCCCACAGCTCTGCTGTTAATTAGCGCGGCTTTAAGCACGCAGAGCTCGCAGGGAGCCGCTGCCCGGAGCGCTCGCGGCGCTGCCCGCCCTGCCGGTGCCCGGGGCCGTGTTATCCCGGCGTTATCCGGGAGTTATCCCGGCGCTGTCCCGGCATTATCCCGGCGTTATCCCGGCTCTTCCCCGAGCTCTGGCGCTGGGCACGGGCACAGAGCGCGGCTCGCCAGGGCGGGGCCGATCGCGCTGCTTTCCCTCTATTAATAGCGCTTTCCTCACGGAGGATTTTTCTGCTTCCCTGCACTCAGCGGAGGTTGCGTTGGGATCCTCTCCCCATCGCTCCCGATAAACGGCGCGACAGCTCCGGGAGGAACGGGCAGGATGGGGAGGGCGTTGCCATGGCAACGGGGGGGTTTAGAGCGGGTATCCATGGCGATTGGGGCTAAATTCTGAGAGGCTGGACAAGCGCTTTTTTTTGTTTTTTAAGACACAGCGAGAGTTCTGCTGCCTGTGGTGGGAGCACACGTGTGTGTGTGTGTGTCTGTGTGTGTGCACGTGTGTGTGTGTCTGTGTGTGTGCACCTGTGTGTGTGCACACGTGTGTCTGTGTGTGTCTGTGTGTGTGCACGTGTGTGTGCACACGTGTGTGTGTCTGTGTGTGTGTGCACGTGTGTGTGTGTGTCTGTGTGTGTGTGCACACTTGTGTCTGTGTGTGTCTGTGTGTGTGCACGTGTGTGTGTGTGTCTGTGTGTGTGCACACTTGTGTCTGTGTATGTCTGTGTGTGTGCACGTGTGTGTGTGCACATGTGTGTGTGTCTGTGTGTGCACACGTGTGTGTGTCTGTGTGTGTCTGTGTGTGTGCACGTGTGTGTGTGTGCACACGTGTGTCTGTGTGCATGTGTATGTGTGTCTGTGTGTGTGCACGTGTGTGTGTGTCTGTGTGTGTGTGCACACGTGTGTGTGTCTGTGTGTGTGCACGTGTGTGTGTGCACACTTGTGTCTGTGTGTGTGTCTGTGTGTGTGCCTGTGTGTGTGTGTGCACACGTGTGTCTGTGTGTGTGTCTGTGTGTGTGCCCGTGTGTGTGTGCACATTTATGTCTGTGTGTGTGTGTCTGTGTGTGTGCACGTGTGTGTGTGCACACGTGTGTCTGTGTGTGTCTGTGTGTGTGCACACGTGTGTCTGTGTGTGTCTCTGTGTGTGCACGTGTGTGTGCACACGTGTGTGTCTGTGTGTGTGTGCGCACACGTGTGTGTGTGCACGTGTGTCTGTGTGTGTGCGTGTGTGTGCGTGCACATGTGTGTGTGTCTGTGTGTGCACACATGTGTGTGTCTGTGTGCGTGTGTGTATGTGTGTGTGTGCACGTGTGTCTCTGTGTGTGCACACGTGTGTGTCTCTGTGTGTGTCTGTAACAGATATTTGAAACTACCCATATGAAGATCGCTGGATTTTCATACACAGCAGACACTTTGGGGCAGGAGCTCCCTGCGTGTCTCCACCTCTGGCCAAGCTCGAATAAAATTGTGCTTTGCCATCAATATCCAGATTTTCTTTAAAGCACCATCAAACCAATCCTGCTGCCCCCTCCGTGTGCTCCAACAGCACCAGGGATGAGTGTTGTGGAGACACAGACCTCAGTGGGCTCTGCAGGTGGTGCCAGTGCCATGCCAGGGCCATGCCAGGGCCACCCCGTGTCACTCTGGGGGCAGCCACCACCCCGGGCCACGTTTCCCACCTGGTGGAGACACTGAATCACTCCGTGTTTCTGATGGAAACACGACCTTGGCCTTCAGTCTCAGTGCCCAGAGCACGACAGTCGTTCAAGGGGAAAAGATCCAGAGGGTTTCAGGCTGGATGGAGCTGTTCAAAAGGAAAAGATCCAGAGGGTTTCAGGCTGGATGGAGCTGTTCAAAAGGAAAAGATCCAGAGGGTTTCAGGATAGATGGGGCTGTTTAAGGGAGAAGATCCAGAGGGTTTCAGGCTGGATGGAGCTGCTCAAAGGGAGAAGCTCCTCAATGTTTCAGGAGGGATGGCTGAGCCCTGCTCGTGCTGCTGGGATGGATCCCGAGCCCAGAGCGTTTCCCTGGCAGAGCCACTTTTTCTTGGGATGCATCAGCTCTGGCACACACTGAGTGTCCCTGGGCTGGGAGATGGAGCCTGTGCTGGGGATCATCTCCAGCTCCCCAGGGGGCTCTGGGGAAGGAGCTTCACATGAGCTGGTTTGCACAATTCCCTTCCCAGCCGTGAGGAAATGCTGCTGTCCAGCCTGTCACCAGCTAATTGGCTGGCAATATGAATCATAAAAGCAGCTTCCCCCTGGAATTGTATCCTGACACTTGATTTAATTTTCCTTGACATCCCATCCGTTATTGCAGCGCCTTGGCCTCCACAGCCCACTCTGCATGCAGGGAGAGCAGCCCAACAGGTTACTCAGGGAGGAAAGTGGCTGTCAGAGGGAGCCTTTGATCTCTGCAAAGGGAGAAATCCCTTTTTAAAGGAGATAAAAGTTGTGAAAGTGCTGGTGGGGAAGTGGGATTCTCCCTCCTGCTCCAACCTGCTGGCATGAGGAGAGGTGGCTCTGCTGATCCATGGGGAGGGATGGGATGGGGTGGGGTGGGGTGGGATGGGATGGGATGGGATGGATGAGGCTGAGCTGGGCTTGCAGGGAATGAAGGAAAAGCTCTTGGGGTGTTGTTTTATCCAGCCCTGCTCTCTGTGCCCTCATCATCCCCAAAGCAAGGACATGGGGTAATTTCACTGGCACAGTGTCCTCCTCCCAGCTGGGACCCTCCTGGCACATGGTGGCACCCCATCCTCAATCCCCATCCTCCATCCCCATCCTCCATCCCTGCCCCCCATCCCTGCCCCCCATCCCTGCCCTCCATCCCTGCCCTCCATCCCTGTTTCCCACAGGGGTGGCATTGCCAGCACCTCTGCCCCTGTGTGGGAGCTGCCCTCGCTCCCAGCCTGGATCCAACCCAATTCCCAGCTCTTCCCTTTCTAGATTGTCCTAGTAAGTGATTTTTCCTTTTTTCTTTTTTGGCTGCCTGTTGCAGAGCTCGCTCCTGATTTCCCAGGAGAGGAATAAAAGGCAGAGCACAGATCCAGCCTGGAAAATCACCATCAGTGGGCAGATCCATCAGGCTGGGATGGAGCCCTGCCTGGAGCTGCAGCACTCCTGGAATATCCCACATGGGCTGAGCTGTCTGTCCAGATGGGCTGGGATGGGATGGGAGGAGGGAGAAGCTCCAGCTCTGTGTCCCCCAGATGCTTCCCAGTTTCCCAGCCCTCCTTTTAATGGTTTCTAAGGAATATTTCAGCCTGAGCTTTGGGCTTACCCAGGCTGGAATTCTGCTCTCCCCACCTTCATTATCAGCCCTGGTTAGTCCAGGGGCTGTCAGAGGGCAGAGCATTCCCACCAGGATCCCCCAGAGCATCCCCACCCTTCCCACCCCAGCCCTCCCTGCCCTCCCTGCCATCCCCAGGTGGGAAACAGCTCTTTGGATCCTCCACAGGTTCTGCTGTTGATTCCTGTGTTGTTCCAGCTCCTTCACCAAAACTCGTTTTGGAATCCCAGGGAAAGCTGGGCTGGGGTAATGAAATCTGCTTTTCTGCAATGTGTGCTGATTGGCACTAATTAAATCGCTCTTCTTCATTAAGCCAGTCCTGTTTCAGACCTTCCCTTGTTTTCAATGTCAGCCCAACGACTTGGGAGGTGACGTGGGTTGTTTTAATGCACCAGGAAATAAATAACACCACTGGAATTTAAAGTAGCCCTTTAAAAACGCCTTATAAAGTGAAAAAAAAAACAAAAAACCAATATCAAGAATTGACTCCTTGGCCAGCTCTTTCAAACCTCTTTGCTTTGATGGCTCCAGATCTTGCTGATTTTGAAAAGTTTGGCATTAATAATCTCAATTTAGTTGAGTTTATGATGCAATACCAAACATTCCATTGCACCATGGCACAAATGCACCGTCTCATTCTTCACCTTTTGGATTAAATAAACCAAATTTCTCTGTGTTATCAGCAGCATTTCCACCCACCTGTTGGTTCCAGGGCTGGACCTGGACCTGGTGGGGCTGGACAGGGACCAGGGATTTCTTCCCAGCTCCTCTTGCTGCCATTCCTGTCGTTCCCTTTCCAATTTCCCTGGTCCCAACAATCCAGTCCCAGCCACTGCATTTTGCAAAATAAACCTTTTCAAGCCCCATTACGGCTCCCGATGAGGCTTTTATGATTTTTTCTCTGCAGCTTTTAAAATAATGAATTGTCCCTAAGCAGGGGACGGTTCTCTGTGCTTTGCATTAAACTGTGGCCCCACCTGACTGGGCTCTCAGCACCTCCAGCTCTGTGTTCTCAGCCCTCTCAGAGCAGAGGGAGGATGGGAATGGGTGAGGCTTTGCCTTTATTGTGCCCAACAGGGCCATTCCCAATCCAGCATCCCCCGGGATTCCTGGGGAGAGGCTTTGAGGAGCTGTTTGCTGCTTTATTGGCCTTGGGAGGGATGAGAGACACAAAGTGAGCCTGAGCTTAACTCGGTCTGAAAAAATCCCTGGGGCTTGGAGCAGCCTGGGCTGGTGGGAGGGTCCCTGCCCGTGGCAGGGGTGGCACTGGGTGGGCTGTAAGGCCCTTCCAAGCCGAACCACCCTGCAATTCTTGGATTCGAATATGTGAACGGTGTCTCTTTGTTCCTCCTTCCATTCCCTCCCAGTTTCCTTGGTTTAATTCCGTTTTGTGGATCTGTTTGGATTTCCAGTGGCTGCGTTTGTGGGGAGCAGAACCTCGAGAGGCATCTGGGGCTGGGGCTGGACCTGGGGCTGGTCCTGGGGCTGGACCTGGGGCTGGACCTGGGGCTGGGTCTCACCATCTTTTTGGACTTGCTGGGAAGCTGCTGGTTGGGCAGATTTGGGGATGGGAGGGAGCTCGAGAATCCGCCCCGGTGCCCAGGGTTTCGGGGCAGCCCGAGGGTCCTCCCCGGTGCCCGGGGTTTGGGGGGCAGCCCGAGGGTCCTCCCCGGTGCCCGGGATTTGGGGCCAGCCCGAGGGTCCTCCCCGGTGCCCGGGGTTTGGGGGCAGCGGGGGGCAGCGGGGTTGCTGCTCACAAACTCATCCCGCAGAATCCGCCTCTGGCGAGGGTTTTGTGCCTTTGGATCATCCTCGTGCGGCGCCTTTGGAGGGCCATGAGCGGCGGGTTTGATGGGAGGCAAAGCCATCCCTGGGAGTGTTACAGCCCTTCAGCTGCGCCGGGAGAGCCCCGGGGGGCTCGGGGAGGGTTTGCTCGCAATGAGCGCTCCGGTCGGTCCCGGCTCAACTTTCTTTCCTTTTGGGGTGGAAGAAGCGAGAGGAGGAGGAGGAGGAGGAAACGCTTCAGCCTCGCGGGGCGCTTTGGCTGGGAGGGAAATGCACGAGCCGTGACTGTCCTTGAGGGTTTAAAATATCCTTTAAATTTCCCTTTCCAGCCTCTCTCCCCCCACGTTTGTGCCCCCAGCTCGTGGCTGTGCGGGGGGAGAAATGCCCTGGATCGCTGCGAGATGCGACTTCTGCCCCCCCGGGATGGGATCGAGCCTGACAAGTGTCCCCAAAATAATCCCAACACACCCCAGGGGCAAAGGGGACACGTCCCCTGTGAGGTCCCGTTTGAGAGCGCCCAACTCTGCCCAGCGTTAACAGGCTGAGGAATATTCTTGCCTTGGTTTGGGGGCGATGAGGCAATAAATAACCACCTGTGCTTGTTGTCCTGCTGTGTAGGAGCTGCTCGTCCCCAGGTCCTGGAGTAAAGAACGGGAGAAACAGGCTGGAAAAAACAAAGGGAAGGAAAAGAAGAAAGAGAAAAAAAAAAAAAAAAAGGAAATGGAGAAAGAAGAAAGAGAAAAAAAAGAAGGGGGAGAAAAGAAGGAAGGAAATAAAAAAAAAAGGGAAAAAAGAAGAAAGGGGAAGAAAGGGAAAAAAGAAGGGGGAGAAAAGAAGAAAGGAGGAAAAAAGAAGAAAGGGGAAAAAATTTGGACTCGATGATCTCAGAGTGGTCTTTTCCAATGTTAACGATTCTATAAAAAAGGAAGAAAGGGAAGTAAAAAAGAAGAAGGAAAAAAATCCAACAGCAGAACCAAATTTCCTTTCCCCTCTTGCCTCTTGTCTCATCTTTCCTCACTCTGGAGGATTTTGCAGCTTCTCCTGGAACGTGTTTTTGGACTCTCTGGGAATTAGGGAGAAAGGAGAGGAAAATCCCCAGGATCTCTCCATGCCCCGGGTGTCTGAACCTGCTGAGCAGAGCTCTGGTGGTGCCCCCTCCGCACTGAGGAGCAGACGGGCCGCTCTGTCCTTCTGCCTCGGGGCCTTTGCACAATTCCACCAACACCTTTTTTCCCCCCGGGGCTTAAATCCTTTAGAGCGGGGAAGCTTCAGTGAATTTTAAATAAGCTCTCGAAGCTGCGCATTAAAAGCTAACGAGCCAGAATATCAATTATGCTGATGCAAATGAGGAGCAGCTCCAGGGAAGGGGGTGGTGGCTTTGGGTTGGTGCTGGGGGTGGTGAGAGATCGGGACCTGCTGAGTGGTGGGGCAGAATGAAAACCTCTTCTTCTTCCAACCAGCAGAGTCGTGGCTGTGCAGAGGGAACCAGAACAGTTAAACCCGGGAGGGGAGGACAAGGAGCTCAGGGAATTAGCTGGAAGTGCAGGAGGTCTCTGGTCCTCTGGGCTGGGGAAGTTGAGAGGCTCATCCTGCCTGGCCCATCATGTTCTGGCTGTGCTGGCACCCCCTTGTTCCCTAAATTGTCTCACTCTTCATCTTCCTGTGCCAGTCCCTGTGGCTCGGAGGGGACCTGGCTGGATGTCCATCCTGCAGGTTAATGCACCAAAATCCTGCTCCTTCCTGCACAGTCCCCATCAACTGATGAGAAAGGAGAGGTGCCAATTTTCCCTGTGGGGATCCTGCCTGTGCCAGCTCCGCCGGGATTATTGATGGCACTTTTGTCCCGGTCGTTTGGGAGCTGAGGAGAATTTCACCAGCCGAAATTTCAGCTTCACTCTTTGCATTTCAGCTCCACTTTCTCCCTGTGAAGTTTAACAGTGCTGGTATGTTCTGTTTGTAGCAATTAAATCCCTCAATGCCACTGCAGGGGCAGGTTGGCCACAGGCTCTTCATGGCACCCTTGGCTCTGCCCCGAGGGCTGGGGAATCCTCAGGTTTGGGGCTTTCCAGTCCCTGCTTTAGTGAATTCCGACAGTTCTGGGAAGAAAAGCTCTCTGGGTCAGTTTTGTAGCCCAGGACTGGGGCAGTGGGAGGGGTGGAGGGTGTGTGGCTGAGGAGTTGGTGTTTAACCCACCCTGTGCTGCAGGGTCTGGTGCCAGCCGGGATGGTGCCAAGGGCACCTCTGGTCCAGCTGTGCTCCTGGGTCCCTCTTTGGTGCTGGGTCCCTCTGGGATCTGTTCCAGGGGTGCAGGACTGGGAGCAGGACTCGGAGCAGGACTCGGAGCAGGACTGGGAGCAGGACATGGAGCAGGACTCGGAGCAGGACTGGGAGCAGGACTGGGAGCAGGACATGGAGCAGGACTGGGAGCAGGACTCATCACCAGGGCACGGAGCTCATCCAGCCCTGACTGTCAGGTGTGATGTCTCCAGAGCCACCCCTGCCTTCTGCTGCTTTGAGGAGCAGACAGACTGTCCCTGTCATGGGAAAAGCCTTGGGAAGAGCTTTGGCACCTCCCAGCAGCACCTGCCCTGGTGTCATCACACCTTTGTTTTCCACTTGCCAAGTGGCCTGGACGAGCATCCCTGAGTGCTGCCCTCCAGGGACACGTCCCAGTGGGGCCCTGCCACCCTCTCCAGGGCAGTTCCAGGGATGGGGACACCAGGAATGGGGACCATGCACACCAGCACCCTGAAGCCTTTCCTGACAGGGTGTTGCTGCACCCAGAGGCTGCTCTGGCACTGGAGGATCTACTGAGGAGCCCCCAGAAATGGGGAGGAAAGTCTGAGGCACCACGTTTAGATTCAGAATCCCAGACTATTCCGAGTTGGAAGGACCCACAAGGATCATCGAGTCCAACTCTTAAGTCAATGGCCCACCCAGGGGATTGAACCCATGACCTTGGCATTATTGTTCTCCAGGGGAACCCCAAAATTAGGAGGTCCTGCCCTGGGAGGAAACACTCCTGGAGATGTCACATGGAGCAAACCCAGCAGGGAGGGTGGGAAGGAAAACAAACTGTGTTTAATTAATTTGGGGGGAAAGCAAAGCGGGTCGATGCCGTGAGGAGGAATGAACTGGGGCAGCAGAAAAGGGGAGTGGGTGGGGAAAGGCCTTCAGGGCGTTCCGGGGGCTCCAAATTGCCATTTCCCAAACATTCCCAACTTTTGTGTTCCTTAACGAGGTGCCCGACTCGGAGCCGATAAATCCAGGGCAGGTTTGTAAATGCTGCATTGCTGGCAGCCAAAACACAAATACAACCTGAACGGCTGCCAAATGCTAAAAAGCAGGGAAAAAAAAGCTCCGTGTCAGGATTTACAGCCCTGGAAAAGAACAGGCTCGGCCGGGAAGGGGCTGGCACAGCCCCCCCTGCCCTCCCGGGGCAGGGATTTGGGAAAAGCACAAGGAGAAGCTGCTTTCAGGCTGCCTGAAGCTCCAGGGAGAGTCCTGGAAAGGGATTTCTCTGTCTGCTCCACGAGGAAAGCTCTGCTGGCACATTCCATGTGGTGTCCAGGGCTCAGAGAAAGCAAAAGGACATGAAGAAATCTGGAAAGAGAAGCCCAGAACTTGCAGGGCCAGGGCTGAGTTCCACTCCTGGGTGTGCATTGCCCTGGCATTGGCTTGGATTCGTGCCTTGATTCGTGCCTTGGCCCACTGGGATGGGTCAGGGGGGCTTTGCCCCCTGGCAGATGGATCAGAGGGGGTTGTGCCACAGCTGTGGCTGCTCAGGATCCTACACATGTAATTTATTTCCCTGCAAAGGCACAGAGTGATGCAGAGAAAAGTTATTGATCCGGCAGCAGCCTCGCTCTGTCCTGCTCTGCCCATGGCCAGGAATGCCACTCTGCCCTCTGCAGACACTGCTGGGCCACCTGTGGGCACGGGCAGGGGACAGGAGGGGCGGTGGGGGGGACAGCAGGGGCTGCAGGGGGGGCAGCAGGGGCTGCAGGAGGGACAGCAGGGGCTGCAGGGCAGTGGGGGTGGCACAGAAGCCACACAGAGCCCAGAGTGGGCACGGGGAGCTCGGGGAGTGATGAAGAGCAGGTGCATCTGAGCAGTCCTGGAACTTGGGTCACTTCAGTCTCTTCCTGGAGAGTTTTGGCAGCTGTTTCTGGGCTCAGCAGCTGGGAGGGCAGTGGGAGCAGCCGGAGGCTGTGCCAGGGAGTGTTCCAGGGGCTGGGCAGGGTGGGATGGGGACAGAGCACGGTGCAATGGGGACATTTGCTCTGCTGATTCAGTGAGAGCCCAGTCCTGACTGTCACTTCTGCAGGTAGGGATGCAGGGATGGAGGGATGGAGGAATGGAGGGATGCAGGGATGGAGGAATGGAGGGATGCAGGATGGAGGGATGCAGGATGTAGGATGCAGGGGATGCAGGGAATGCAGGGGATGCAGGGAATGCAGAGGATGCAGGATGCAGGGATGTGTCAGCTGCTCACCTGGAAGGCCCAGCTCGTGGATCTCCACAGGGAGTTGCAGCCACAGAGCTCTGGGCTGTCGCTCCCAATCCATCAGCAGGAGCAGGGCTGGCACTGCCCAGGTGCCCTGTCCTGGCTCTGCCAGCTGCTCCAGGAACCTTGTGCTGCCTCCTGCCAAATCTCTGTGGCTGGATGCGGGCTCAGCTCCTGCCAAGTCATTTCCTCTTCCTTAGTTACCTCTTGGTCCAAACAGGCCGTGCCTGTCACACCTCATGATGTCCCAGTGCAGAGCTGGAGCAGAGCACTCGTCTGTGCAGAGTCTTGGCTGCTCCTGCTGGAGCAAAGCTCGAATTCACAACCCCCCAGCCTCATCCTCTGGAAAAGAACTGCCCCTTGTGCTCGGGTTTGGCGTGGAAATCCAGGGCAGGACTTGCAGGTGCAGCCCGTGGAGTGCAGGGTGGGTGGGAAGGGGCTGCCCGTGGTGCTGCAGCCGATGGCACAGCCCAGCTCCGGTGCCACCACCCTGCAGCGTCCTTTGAGGAGTGGGATCGATTGGCATCTGTCAAACCAAGCACTGAACTGTCCCCATCCTGCCTTACCCCGCTCCCTGCAATCCTCCTGCTGCCAGGGAGTGGGAAAATCTGCGTTTGCAGCAGGAGCTGCTGCCCAGAGCCAGGGCAAAGCCTGGGAATGCCCCCATGGGAGGTGGGGCTGGGGCAGCAACACAAACCCCATCGCTGGCTGCTGTACCTGGGGGGGATCTTGGCCGTGTGTCCATCTGTGCACCCAGTGGGTGCCCAGCAACACATTTAGTGTGTGGTTCCCGTGCTGTGCCCCTTCCCTGGGTCACAGGCCCAGGGACAGCATTTTATCTCCAGGAGGAGCCGCTGGAGCCACAAATCTCCATCAGCTGCCCAGCGAGGGGTGACCTGTGTTTATTGGGCTGATCCGGGTGACTTTCTGCGACCTTCTGCACGTTTCTCCTGGAGAAGGGATGGCACAAATACCCTCCGGGGGGGAGGGATGCTGGGAGGTTGTTCCAAGACCTTGTTTATCCAGGTTAACAGAATCCAGCGGGAATACACATGAAGTGCTTGGGAGTTGTTTGCTCCCAGTGTTTGTGTATTCAGGAATATCAAAGCCCTGGGAGGATGTTTTTCCTTTAAGCAGCACCAAGATGACTCCACTGAAGATCAAAGCAACAGTTCTGGCATATCTCAAACCCTCTCCCCTCCCTCCCCTGCGAGGACGTGCAGGTGTTGCAGAGAATATTCATGCTGTGCTATCCAGGTTTAACCCTTCCCGGGGGACTGCGGAGGCTCCAGGGCCGCTGTTGGAGCTGCTTTGTCCTCCCTGGACTAGTGGAGCATCTCAGCACGTTGTGATGCCCGGGGTGAGGGATATTTGCTGAGTTTCCTCACCAAACACGGCCTGCTGGCAGCTGGGAATACACCACCCCACAGCCTGGGAGCTCCAACCAGCCGGTTTCCAGCTCCCAAACTGTGCCTTGGGCTTGCCCAGCAACATCTGCACTCTCAGGTGAGAAACTCGGCTGCTGCTGCTGCTGCTTTAATTCCTCCAAGCAAACCTTCCCCGAGGCAGCAGCCGGAGCAGGATCGATATCCTGCAGGATTGGCTGGGAAATGAAACAAGCTGGAAACCAGCCCTTTGGATGAGGTGATTGCTGAGGGCTCTGAGAGTGTCCTGTGGGTGCGAGGGGGGCTGAGCTGGGGGCCCAAACCTCAGCCCTGCACCCTCTGCCTGCTGGCCAGGCTGGGCTGGGCCCCTGGGACCCACAGCTGGCAAATTGCTCCATGCTGGGAAGAATTGGCAGCCAAATCCTTCAGCAGCCAAATCCCTTGGCACCAAATCCCTTTGCAGCCGAGTGGGGCTCGTGCTGTCACTTGGGCAGCACTTGATGACAGTTATTGATCCCTGAGCTTGTTGAACAAGCAGCGTGGCTGGCAAAGGTGCCCCTGGGTGCTGCTGGAACATCCTGAGCCCGACAGAGAGGGGGGAATTCAGCTGTGCCGAGGGTTTGCTGGGGGTTTGGAGGGAACAGGGAGCACCAGCAGCACAGACAGGTCCCCCCAAACCCAACCTGCCCAACCCAGTCCCAGGGCCAGCACCGGGAAGGGCCCTCAGCCCCCGATCACAGAGGGGGCAGAGGGCAATCAATAGTATTGATTTCCTTTCCTATGAGAGGGAACTTTTGACCCTGGAAAGAATAACAGAATCCCAGAATGGTTTTGGTTGGATGGGATCTTAAAGCTCATGGAGTTCCACCCCCTGCAATGGGCAGGGACACCTCCCACCAGCCCAGGGGGCTCCAAGCCCTGTCCAGCCTGGCCTGGGACACTCCCAGGGCTGGGGCAGCCACAGCTTTCCCAGGGGCAGAGCAGCATTCCCAGGGGGCAGGGAAGGAGCCCTCTGACAATCAGAGAGAAGAAAAATAACAACAAACAAACCCAGAAGACCCACCATGTGCTGCCAGGGAGTCTCTGGACAGGTGAACAACCCGTGGTGGGGCACCACGAGTTGGAAAGACCAGGAGATTATGAATTCCACTGGTCCAGGTCCAGGCCAGCCCTGGCATTCCCGGTGCCCTGGTGCTCCTGTCCCAGCCCCTCTGCCTCCTCCCTGCCCATCCACGTGGGTTGTGTGGGCAGGGCCGGGGGAGCCGCCAGCTGAAATCTGCCCCCGGGGGGTGGCAGAACAGGCAGATGTTCTTGGAGCCCGGCTGGGGAACCAGCAGGAACTGCCGGGCAGGGCTTTTCTTTCCCAGAGTAAAATGTGCACTTGGAAGGTGCTGGGAGGGCGATGAGAGCGGGGTGATGGTTCTGTGCCCCGGGGCAGAGCTGCCCACCTCTCCTTGGGGCTCCGTGCCTGCTGGGCATGCCCTGCCCGCCCGGACAGCGCCCTGGGCTGGCACCTGATCACTGCAGAGCCACCAAAAAGCGCCGCTGGAGGTGGCACCGCCCGGGCTCAGCCGCGGGCTGGGATCCCTTTGTGTGGAGTCTGGCACGGGGTGGGTGTCCCTGGGCACGGGCTGGGCACGGGAGGTGCCACCCAGTGCCAGGGGGTGCCGAGGGTGGGGGGCACCAGCACCTCCAGCTCTCGGCGTTCTGCAGGATTGGCTGGGAAATAAAACCAGCTGGAAAACAACCCCTGGTGTGAGATGGTTGGTGGTGGCTTTGAGGGTGTCCCGCGGGTGCGAGGGGTGAGAGGGCACCCAAACCACAGCCCTGCGCCCTCTGCCCCCCCGGGGCTCCCTGTCCGGGCAGGGGCTGCTGGATCCGCGTGTCCCCAAGCACGGGGACACCTGGCTGTGCCCACGGCAGGTTCCCTGGGAGCCGGTGGGTGTGTGGGCACGGCGCTGCCCCCCAGCATGCCCGAGGCGGGGCAGGGAGCGCAGCCGCCCCCGGGCACCCCTTCCCCTCGGCTGGCGGCTGGCACAGCCCACGGGCTGGGCACGGGGAGGGGAGAGGCTCTATTTTAATACACCGCTGTGGGTTGGTGACCTAGAAAAGCAGCTCGGAGAGCAGGAGTGTGAAGTCCAACCTCCCCCGCCGCCAGCGGGGCTGCCGAGCCAGCACAGGGTGACCTAAATAAAGCCTGGCGAGAGGTGGCGGGGGTGCCACTCCCCCGGGCCGGGGGGGCAGCTCCGCACCCTCCCGGGGCCCCCCAGGGTGGGATCCAGGGATGAATCCCCGTGTTCGTGAGGAGGGATGAGGGAGGTCCCTGCAACCCTCTCCGCGGGCTGTCACAGCGCCGGGGGGTGACACCAGTGACAACTGGCACCGAATCTGTGCCCGCAGTGGGGTGGCACAGCCGGCGCTCTGCGCTCAGGGGTGGGAAGGAAGACGAAGCTCCTTCCTCCCCTCTTTTTAATGCGCTGTCGGGAAGCATTTCAATTATTTCAGGCTCCCAGGTACGTGCTCAGGATGAAACCACGCCCGGCCCCGCTCGGCTCAGACCGGGGAGTTTCTGACACGCCGCGCTCAGCCGAGTGCGAGACATGCCAATTAATTAAATCAGTAAATAAGTTATACTAATCCCATTAACAAAAGAGGAGCTGCAGATTAAATCTTTTATGGCACTTACTGCAAAATTAATGCAGGCAGTCTTGTAGGAAATAAATTCTTCCCCTCACCTCGCCCAAGATAACAGAGCAGTTATATAGGACAGAGCGTTATCAGAGGGAGAAATGAGTGTAAAACCAGCCCAGAGCTTATTAAAAGGGTGTAATGAGCTGCCGACACGACGAGCTGGGCCTGCTGAGCTCGGGGCTCTGCAGCTCTGCTGGGCAGATCCTGCCGGTGCCACCACAGGGAGGGGGCATGGGGGTGTTCCCGAGGGGCTTGGGGGTCTCTGTGGCCTTTCCTGGCGCTGGGTGAGGGGGATTTTCACCTGGGCTGGGTGGGAGTGGCGTGGGATGCTGAGGGGGCTCTGGCAGGGATGGAACCAGAGGGCTGACGTGCTGAGGGTGCTCAGAAGTGTCCTGGCACCCTCACAAGGTGCTGTTCCTCCAGAAGAGAGAATCCCCTCCCCAGCCCTTGGAGCAGCTGGTGGCCCTGTGACAACCCAGCACCTGAATCAAGTGACAAGGGGGAAAAATTCATTTCCTTTCCTCTTTCACGTCTTTCTTTTTTTTTTAATTCCAGCGCTGTATCTGGGGGGGATTAATCAAGGATGTCTCCTCTGGTTTGTGCCTCGCTTGTCATTCCCAGAGCTGGCAGGAGGGTGGGCTGGAGGGGCTCAAGGTGTTAATGAGACCGTGTGGATGTGGCTGCATCCCTGGAGCTCCTGAAAGAGTCTGAGGGATGATTTTCTGCTGCTCCAGCCAAAATATTGACTTGGGGTTTTCTCTCCTTGAAAAAGAAGGACTTAAAGTGCTGGGAGAGCCTCCCTGGATGGAGCTGCCGGGCCCTGTCCTGCTGCTCACAGAGCTCGGGCTGGTGCCCTTCAGCCCTTCTCCATCCTCCTCCTCCTCTTCTCTCCTCCACCTCCTTTCCCAAGAATAACCCACAGTGAGGAGCTGCTCTGGGCAGCTGGTTGTGTGGTTTGGGTGCTGGGGGGTGGGTCCTTTCCCACCTCTCTTGTATATCCCATACCCAAGTCCCACCAAGCCCCTGGTGGGGTGTCCTGGGCAGCCCCTGCCAAGGTGGAGCCCACACGTGATTCCTGCTGGGGCATCCACTGGGATCTGTGGCCAGGCGGGCTCGGGGTGGAACAGCTCAGCCTTCAGTGATTTACAGGAGTGAAAAATGCTCTCCAGGGCACTCAAGCTGCCATAAATCCTTTTAATTTAACTCGTTCGACCGTGCTTGGAGCTGTGTGGGAAGGGCCTGATGTGCTCCCGATTTATTTTCCCCTCTACCAGACTCAGCTGATATTCTGTGTGATATTCAGACTTTCTGTGTGCTTGAGCTCTGAGAGTTTATAGATTTCCACCAGACCACCTTTAATCTTCATTTAAAACACAGAAAAAAATTGTTTTATAAAGCCCATATTCCTTTTACCACTGGACTGGCTGACTGTGCTGATACCAGAGGGATAATCTGGGCTTGGTGCTGGCTCATCTCTCGCTGTGTCCTGCCCTGGGCTTCAATTAGATGCGACTAATTGTGCTGTAAATGAGGGGAGAGGTTTCCTTCCTGAGCACCCGATCAGGGGAGCAGAGCTGGCAATGGCTGAGGCAGCAGGACTGGGTTTGGGTGCTGTCCTGAGGGAAACATTCCATCTCCATCCTCATCCCTGGCTCCATCTCAGCTCCATTCCCAGCCCCATCCCTGGCTCCATCCTGGGCTTCATCCTCAGCCTCATTCCTGGTTCCATTGTGGGCTCCATCTCAGCTCCATCCTCAGCCTCATCCCTGTCTCCATCCTGGGCTCCATCTCAGCTCCATTCCCATTCCCATCCCTGGCTCCATCCTGGGCTCCATTCCCATTCCCATCTCTGGCTCCATCCCTGGCTCCATCCTGGGTTCTATCTCACCATCCAGCCCTAAAAACTTCCAGGATTTTTGCCCCTGCCCTTGAACTTGAGCATCCAGGCAGGATCTGCTGCTCCTTGTGCTCCCCCCAAGTCTGGGCAGGGTTGCCCTGGGGTCAGACCCAGGGGGTAACTCTGCTCTGTCAGATCCCAAGGGAAACTCAGCAATTCCTGGAGAACCAGAGGGCTGCTGAGCGTAAAAATAAACCAGGCAGGAAAGAAATAAATACCCCCCCCTGCTTTGATGTGCTGCAGGATCTGCCAGACTGCCAAAATGCATTTCTAATTCCACAAAAAAAATCAAACTGGCTCTTTTATTTTAGAAGATGGGCTAAAAAAAGGAGTGTGGAAGTGCCAGGTATTCAGAACAGAGAAAGGCAGGTGTTGCTTTTTTCCTTTCTGGAAAGGCAGTTTTAGATCTGATTTTCAAATTTCTGCTGCTTTTTGTGAATCTCTGAGGAAGGTGTCAAGACAGATCAGCTTGAAAGTCCTGTGCTTCTCTCTCCAACTGTTTTGCATAAGTGAGGAATTCTTTTGCTAAATAAAACCCCCAAGTTGGGCCTGGAAGGGAAGGAGGTGTCCATCAAGCATTTAGGGGATGCCAATCAAGCCTCAGCCCTGAGTGGTGCAATCCTTGCCTTGCTGAAGGCAGGAACACGCTCCATCCTTCAGGGATTTCTGTCTCTTTGGGGATTTCTTTGTAAATCCTGAAAAAGTGGGGGGTTCATGAGAGGCTTAGGAGCAGCTGGGTGAAAACAGCCTATGGAAAAGTGGGGAAATGCAGCTGGAGGAATGAGGAACTTTCCTCCCTCCAAGGTCTGAGCACAGCAGGTGTTCCACACCTTCCACTGTCCCAGGTGGCTCCAAAGCCCATCCAACCTTGGGCACTCCCAGGGATGGGGCAGCCACAGCTTCTCTGGGCACCTGTGCCAGGCCCTGCCCACCCTCCCAGCCAGGAATTCCTTCCCAATATCCCATCTCTCCCTGCCCTCTGGCAGTGGGAAGCCATTCC
>JAWWEV010000037.1:10506787-10517157 GCA_035583235.1 Hafferia zeledoni | reverse complement strand
GGCGGGGGGGGGGGGGGCCGGGCCGGGGGTGGGGGGGGTGCCCGGGGGGGGGCGGCTCCCCGGGGCGGGCGCGGAGCGGGGCGGCCCCGGCCGTGTCCCCTCCCGTGTCCCCTCCCCGCGCCGCCCGCGCCGCTCCGCAGTGCTGCCTCGGGAGCCGCGCAGTGCCCAGCGCGGGGCGTGGGGAGCGGCCCCGGCCCCGCGGGACCCCCGCCCCGACCCCGGGACCCCCGCCCAGGTAAGGGGAGCGGGACAGCGCGGCGGGGGGGGGGGGGCCCAGCGCAGCCCCCCGGGGCGGGCGGGACGTGCCAGCCGTGCCCGAGGCTCCGCAGGGGCAGGGATGGGGATGCAGATCAGGGATTCTCGTTCCCCCCAGCCCCGCTCCCGGCCCCGGGAAAGCTGCAGCATCTCGGGGTGGTGCGGGCGGTGGGTGACACCCCCAGCCCGACCGCGGCGCCCGTGGGTGGCCGATGGCAGCGGCTGGAGCGGGTCCCTGGCTGTGTGTGGGGCTGGCACTGCCCGTGGGTGCGAGTGGAGGGTCCCTGGCTGTGTGTGGGGCTGGCACTGCCCGTAGGTGCAGGTGGAGGGTCCCTGGTTGTGTGTGGGGCTGGCACTGCCCGTGGGTGCGGGTGGAGGGTCCCTGGCTGTGTATGGGGCTGGCACTACCTGTGGGTGCTGGTATGGGGGTCCCTGGGTGTGCCTGGGGCTGGCATCGCCCGTGGGTGCGGGTGGAGGGTCCCTCGGTGTGCCTGGGGTTGGCACTGCCCCTGGGTGCGGGTGTGGAGGTCCCTGGCTGTGCGTGGGGCTGGCAGTGCCCGCGGGTGCTGGTATGGGGGTCCCTGGCTGTGCGTGGGGCTGGCACTGCCCGCGGGTGCGGCGTTGGGGGGCTCTGGGTGCTGCTGGTGGTCCTCACAACTTTGAAGTGTGTTGGGCATTCGGGGGGAGTTGAATCCCCCCAAACTGGCTCTTGTTCCTGTCCCCAGAGTGTGCCCAGCGGGAGCTGCGGTGGCACCGAGGGCTGAGCCCCCTCCCAAGCGGTGGGTGAGGGAGCGACCCGGCCCTGCCCTGGGGGCACTTGGGGTGCTGCTCTCCCCGCTGGGGCTCTGGAAGGGCATCGCTGCCCAGCTCAGAGCTGGCCCCAGGGCTTTGGCAGGTGCCTTTGCTGCTCCTTCCCCAGGATGGCCCAAAGTGGTGCAAGAGGCACCAAACCCCTTTCTGGAGTCGCCTGGAACCCCCGGGAGCAAACGCAGCCCCTGGGCCAGGAGGCTGCGGGAGCTGCTGCTGCTCCCGGGCCGGGCTCCTTCGGGAGGGACTGGCTGCCTCTCCTGTGCTGCCTTTCTAACAATCCTGGCTCCAGGAATACGCTGGAGCAGCAATTTGTGCGTTTAACCCTCCTTCATCTCTCTGCTCCGAACACCTGGGTGGGGGTGGGTGCCCGGCCGGGGCTCAGCCTCGGGCTCGGGCCATGCCCGCTCCTCCCGGGATCCTGGAACTGGGCGTGGGGATCAGCCCGAGCCCCCCCTGCCCGTGAGGCTGCAAGAAAAAGAGATAACACAGGGCTTCAAATCGCGGCCAGTTGGCTCCGGGGATGCCGAGCTGATAACAGATGAACCATTTGCTTTAATTACTGGTATCAAAAGCCCAGGCTGCGGCTTAGCCTGCAAATAAATATTGTTAATGTTGTGCCACTGGGCTGTATTTGATGATGCATCGTTCATCCGGCAGGCTCGGAACGCGCTGCTGCTGGAGGGCTGACTCAGGAGATCGGCCTGGGGGGCACCAGCCCGGGGGGCACCAGCCTGGGGGGCTGGCAATTTCCGCAGCCCGCAGTGGGCGCTTGGCTGGGATGCCCCTGGAGGGGGCGCGGGGTGGGCGCTGCTCGCCCGCAGCAGCCCCCGGGCTCGGGCAGTGCCAGCGCCGGGCAATGCGGTGCCCGCTGTTTGCCATCACCTGCACGGTGGTTTCCCAGGGGAGCTCCAGCCCCACCGACCCTGCTCAGAGCACCCCACCTGGTGCCAACCCCGTGCCCAGCTCGGCACTGCCTCCAGCCCCCGCCTCTGCCTGGGCAGACCTGCCTTGGCGCTGCCCTGGCTCCCAGCAGAGCCACGAAACGTGCCCATTTTTTGTGTGTGGAGCAGCGAGGGGGAAAGCCGGGAGCCCATTGCGGGACTCTGGGGCACCTCCCTGGCCGGGGGTTTGGGCTGGTGTCCAACATTCCTTGGGCTGGGAAGGGCAAGGGAAGGAAAGAGGCTGAGAAAGGGTGAGGGGTCACAGCTCGGCTCCTCAGCCTCTCCTTGTGCTGAAGTTTTGAGGGGCTTTCTCTGGGAGATGAAACTGAGATGGTCCCCCGTGTGCATCGCCGGTCCTGGGGGCTGTGCTGGCAGCAGCGACCCCTCTGCCAGCTCGCTGGTGGCCCTGGCACGGTGCCCTCCTCCTGCCCACAGCCTGGTGAAGATGTCACTGCAGTCACTGCCAATTAGTGATTAGAGTAATGAATCGCTCCAGGTGGTCCCAGTCGAGCACTCAAGGTCTGGGAGGGGAGGAGGGCTCTGCCCCCCAAGGCCAGGCTGGTTAATTGGCACATCCTGGGCAGGCTGGGCAGTGCCCGGGGGCAGGTGGGGATGGTTTATCTCGTTCCGTGGTGGAGGCAGCACTTCCCTTCTCCAGCCCCGGCAGGTGAGGAGCGACCCTCTGGTGCTGAGCAGGTCTGGCTGCATGAAACCAGCTCTGGGGGGTGTTTGGGGAGGGGGAGCAGCTGAGCTTGGGGACTGGGCGAACTGGGAGCCCAGCGTGGTGCAGAGGCTGAGCTGGGTGGCCCCCCCTGAGGGTCCTGGGCTCCCTGTGGCCCGTGGGGAGGGCTGGGGTGTGGTGCCACAGGGACCCCCTCTGCACAGCCTGGTGTGGGGGCCTGGCCCCACGTGGCTCCTCTGCCCCAGCCTGGGCACCCCACGAGGAGCTGGAGCTGCACCCCTGGGCACCTCCACTCAGGGTCCTGCCTGGGGGGTGCCAGCCCTGCTGCTGCTTCTGTGCTGTGACACCGTGGCCTCTGCCATCCCTGGGGCATCTCCTGGGCACTGTCACCACCTTAGGGAAGCCTCCCCTGGCAGTGGGCAGGACCTGCCACCTCCAAACACACCTGGCTGATGCTTCCCAGGTTTTTCCCATTGTTAAACTTCCCTCAGGGGCTGTTGCTGTGTGAGGGTCCCTGTGCTGGAAGCTCTGCTGGGGCTGGTTCATCCTGGTGGCTCTGCCCGTTTTCCCTGGCCTGGGCATCGAGGGTGTGATGCTGGAGCCAGGCAGGGATTTATCTGTTGCTAAGCAGCTCTGGAGCAGCTCTGGGTGGCACAAGGAGCGATGGCAGCACCAGGAGGGCTCAGGCATTGCCAGGACCCCCAGCTCTGGCAGCCACAGGCAAGTTGGATAAACCCAGAAATGATGATTTCTGGTTTTTTTTACCACTGTCTTTCCTGTAATTAATCAAGGGGAGTAAATCCCTGTGACAGCATCATAACAGTGTTTGGTTTGTGAAGGAGCTGCTGGAGGAAATGTCAACGTGCTGCTTAAATAAAATTGACTGTGCGTTGCTGCTCGGCTGCCTTGGGATGGAGCTGGGAATGAAGGGGAGGGAGAAAGGAATTTCTCAGCACCTTGGGGGCATTCAAAGGCAGCACAGGCAGGGCCTGGAGGAGGGCCCTGGAGAGCAGGGGCAGCCCTGTGGGCTCCTGTGCGTGCCAGGCTGTGGTGGTGCCACCCTGGCACGCTGTGGGGCTGGGATTGCCTGGCTGGGTGGGCTTGTTGTGGGGCCAGGGCTCTGGGGATGGGCAGGATCTCCTGTGGGTCACTGTCACCTGGGAACGTGGCTGGCACTTTTAGCTTTAATGAGTCAGCTCAAGGTGGCCCAGGAATGGCAGGAATGCTGTTCCCTGCAGGGTTGGGTCGGGCTGAAGGATGTGATGACCCCAGGCTGGTTCTGGGTCTTTCCCAAAGGTTCCCAGGCCCCCTGGCCCTTGCTTTGCTGGGAGGGGGTTGAGGGGTTTTGTGCCCAGAGCCTGATCCAACATCGAGGCAATTTTGGGCTGCTGGAGGATCCTTGAGGGTCCTGTGTGTCACCTGCTGCTTCATCTGGGGCTGTCCTGCTGTCCTGTGCCCCGATCCTGGACTTGTCCAGGTGTCTCTGGGAGCTCCAGGACTTGTCCAGGTGTCCCAGGGCTCTCCAGCCAAGCAGCATCTCTGCCAGCAAGCTCAGCCTCCCTCCCTCCTGTTTGTAAGAAAAGCCTCCAGAATGGGCTGTTCACAAAACACGTGCCCAGTTTTGCCTGAACTTTCTCAAACCATGAGACAAATGATGGAAGGTGGGGATTGGAGGGAGTTTTGGTGTGTTCCCTGTGGGGCTGGGCTGCCCTGCTGGCCCTCCCTGAGCTCTGGGATCCCCTGGGATTGTCTCACAGCTGTTCCCACAGCTCTTTGGGGGCTGTTGCCACCTTTTTGTGCCCCTCTGCAGGTAAATCCAGGGATGCCAGATCCCACCTGGCACTGGAGGACAGTGAGCACCCAGTGCCTGTTTGGGCAGCTCTGTGGCCCCACAGCCATGGGAATGCCATGCCAAGGGTGCCCTGTGCTGTAGGGAATGGTGTGGGGTGTGCCCTGTGCAAACCCCTTTTCCTGAGGAGGGAAGAGCTTGGATGTTGAGAGACGCTCAGGGCAGAGCTGGAAGGGTGGGGTGCAGTGTCTGGTTGGCACTTGGGGCCTCCTGTGGTTTGCAGACCTTCCTGAGTGCCAGGTGTGGGCCCTGCAGCTGGAGAAGGCAGGATCTGACCCTGATGGAGTTGTGAGATGGCAGCGAACGTCCTCGTGAGCTGGGAGAGATTCCAGCCAAACTGAGGCATGAGGAGACAGTTCTGTCCTGGCACTCCTACATTTGCTCCTCCCCAGTGGGTCCTTGTCACCCCCAAATATGTCCCTCTTCTCCTCGGGGAAGAGGCTGAGGAGCCCCATAAGGTGATCCCGTCCTTGTATCCTGTTTTTCCATCCCCATCTCCACACGTGGATCACAAACCCGCTCCCGTGCCAGCCTGCAAACCCCCCAGCCCTACAGGGGGTCACTCTGGGATCCATTCAAGCCCAGCCCCTGCTGTTTGGTGCTGGCACACAGGACTGACCTCCCAGCTGGCAGCAGAGCAGCGGTTTGGGTTGGCTGGTTGGGGTCTGGCTGCCTCCACCGCTCCGTCTGCGAGCACCTTCCCCGTGAGTGGGCCAGCCCTCCAACCTGCCCCTCTCCAACCACATTAATCACATCAGGCTTTGTCAATGCAAAATTACCTCATCATTGGCACTGGCAGGTGGTGGAGAGCAGCAGACTTATTCAATATTTAAGAAAGCTGCATTGCAGAGCTGAGAAGGCTGGAGAAATAGGTTGCCTGTGTCAGTGTCTGTGCTGGTGGAGACAATCTCTGCAGGCATCGAGTGTGGAGTGCTGAGCTCTCTGTGAAAACCTGAGTGTTGCACTGGGGGCCTGGAAAATACTGGATTCTCTCTTTTCTACCCCAGTTTGCTGTTTCCAGGTGGCTGAAGGGGCGTGAGGGTCTCTCATTGCAGGTGCCCAGTTTGTGGGTGGCTTTGGGTCCTGCCTGGGGCATGGGCAGCTCCGAGTCCTTCCCGGTGCCATGGGGTGGGCTGGGCTCGTGCCATGGGGCTCCTGCTGCCTTTCCCTGCTGGTGCAGGAGTGCTGGAGGCTCAGAGGGACCTGCTGGTCGCTGACACTGCACCTGCCAGGTTTTGGGTGCTGGAGATGTGTCCGTGAGTTGGCACCTCCTGGCGGTGCCGGGAGGGGCACAGAGATCCACGGAAGGTGTTGGGTCCCGTTTCCCCGGGCAGGATCCCATGGTGGGCTCTGGCACTCAGGAGTGATGGAGCAGTGGGATTGCAGTCATGTGGCCCTTCCTTAAGGCCAGAAATTAAGACCTCACTGCTATTCCTGGCTCTGCCCCGGACGTGTCGGCGCCGGCAGGAGCTGCCGCCTCCTCCAGCACCGCCGGAGAACCCGGAGGGCTCCTCCCAGCCCTGCCCTGCCCAGAGCCAGGGGGAGCAGCTCCAGGACCCTCTGGGCTCAGCCAAACCCTGCCAGGCCTTGGCAGCCTCTCAGGTTTCTTTCCATTTCATTAACTCAATGCTGCTGCATCCCATCGATCCCACTTGGATGGGCCACGTCCTCTGCCGTGGGAGGGAGGATTTGGCCAGGGGGGAAGAGCCACCCCCAGCTGTTCTTCTGTTCTCTGCCACGTGCTGGAAATGCAGGCCCAAGCATTAGGGCAGGCGAGGGTACTTGCTGGAAGGAATGCAAAGTAGATCTTCCAAATCTATTATTTATAGGTGGAGGAAGGGATTGTGAATTCCTTGAGGGACCAGCCCGGGCTCTGCTCCATCTGCAACAAAGCGAAACACTCGTGGCTCCTCCGTTATTAGCAGAAAGTTCTAGTTGGGGGAAGGAGTTTCCCTCCCCAGTGCTGAGTCCTGGTGATCACTTCATCCTCTTTGCCAGGAACACCCAGGGATTTTCTGCTGTTTTCCCCTATTGCAGGGTTGGGGTGGAGGCTCCTGCTCCGTGTGACCTTGCCCAAGCCCTTTGCCCACCCACATCTCCCCAGAAATGGGTGGTGGCCTCGTGGTGCTGCCTGTGCTGCCAGGGCACCCTGTTAAACCTGTGCCCACCCCCCAGGCCCCCCTGGCTGTGCCAGGACCCCCAGTTCTCAGTGGGAATTTGCTGCTGCACTGCGGATTGTGGAGGTGGCGGTGGGGACTCAAATGAACAATTTGCTTATTTAACTGACCTTGTTAATCAGAGCCTTCTGGTTTGGCACAGGAATAGGCTCTGTGTGAAGCCAGTGGAGCACTAATTACCCACGTGCTTCACTTCTTTTTTTTCCCAAAATACTTTCCCATGTACGTGAGTTCTCAGCGAAGCCAAGGTGAGCCTCAAGGCTCTGTCTCCTCAGGGAGTGGTGGAGAAACCCCTGCAGTGTTGCAGAGCAGGAAGTGGAGGATGGGAATGACGTTTTTTCCCCCCCTTTTTGGAAAGTTTTACTTTTTTCGAGGTTTGGAGTTTGTGATTTCAGTGGGGTGAGTTTGCAGCCCCTTCGTTTCCCTCTTCTCCTTGGGGGAACCTCCCCAGGGCCTCTGGAGTTTGGCTGGAGTTGCTTTGAGCCCTTCAAAGGTGCATTTTCCAGTCTGGGCTGGGCTCTGGTCCTGCTGGGAGGCACTGGCAGCTCTGGGGTCGCTGCTGGGACCTGGTGGGACGTGGCTGTGCCCCTTCCAGGCAGGGAGGAACCCACAGCAGCAGCAGCCCAGGGCAGCAGGATGGGCAGATTGATGCCCACGGGCTGGGAGAACCTCATCACCCACTGCCAGGCTCTGCAGAGGCTTTTAGGGGGTTTTGTGTGTTTTTAGCTCTGCTGCAGGCAGAGGAATCAATTCAAATGCAGGTGCTGTGAGTGATGCAGGTGGGAGGCAGAGTCTCTGCTGGTGCCCCATCCATGAGGGGATGAGTGGGGGGAAGACCTGGGGGTGGGAAGTAGCTGAGCTAAAAATGCTGCCCCTGTGGGCAGGAGGCCCTGAGGAAGGGGGGGTTGTGTCCTGAGCCCTGTGCTCTGGGCAGTGCTGCAGCCAATCCATTCCTGCAGGGATTGGCTTGGCTTTGAGTCCCACCTTGAGGGCTGTGAAGGGAGGCTTGTCCTGAGCTTCTCCTTGGCTGATGCCACCCCTGGACCCACCAGCTGCACCCTCTGCCCTTGGGGACCATCCTGAGGGTGGCCCAGGTGGGACAGTGGCTGGCAGTGTCATCACAGCATCCCTGGCACTGTGCAGGGGATGGACCCTGCCCTGGGCTGGGTTTGGGGGACGCTGCTCTGCTCAGGGGGATCACCCTCCATAAAATCAGTGGCATTTCCTCAGGAGAAACAGTGGGATGGATGGATGGATGGATGGATGGATGGATGGATGGATGGATGGATGGATGGATGGATGGATGTGGGTCATGCTGGGCAGCAGCAGTTTGAGCTGAAAGGGCAAAAATCTCCAAAAAATGGGGACTAACACGACACCCAGGCTGTGGGTTTGCCATCAATTTGTATTTTAATAAAAGTATCAGCTTTGCTGAAGGGAGAAGGATTTGAAGAGCCCCTTCTTGATGAGCCTCTGGAGATGAGGGTCAGACCACGGTGTTTGGGTCTGATGCCACGTCCTCCCTCTGTGCCTCTCCTGGAGCCCTTGGGCAAAAACTTTGGCAAACAAAAGGAGTTCTGTTCCAAAGGGAACGTGGTCTGGGGAAGGACAGTGAGATGTGCTGGGCTGTGGGGAGGAAGTTCCCTGGTTTGTAGATGTTTCCCTGAAATGGAACATCCCCTTCTTTCCCTCCCAGCTCAGAAGCCTCATAATTAACGTGAGGTCGGGTGTCTCCTTAATTACACCTGTGCTGAGCGTGGCTGTGCTGCCTCCTGGGAGGGGCTGGTTGGGTTGGAGGATCCTCGTGCACAGTACCAAGACAGTCCCCAAAGCAACATTCCTGCTCCAAATCCTCTCAGTGCCAACAATAAAGCTCTTCCCGATCTGAGCTTTGGCATTTTTCTTGCTTTTCCCAACAGCCTGGCTGGAAGCTGCAGGTTCCCTTCAGTGGCACTGCTGCTATCTGGGAGCAGAGGGACTGCCTGCTCTGCTGTGCCAGGGTGGTGATTGCCTGGGGGTCGGTGCCCGGTGCCCCCGGAGCGGGCGATGACCGACGCCGTGGTGGGCGGCACCTCCGACCGGTGGATGTGCCCCAGCGACAGGACCATGTCTGTCCGAGCCAGGTGAGAGCAGGAGGGGGAGGCCCCGGGGCAGGAGGGGATGGGGGTGGTTCTTCTGTTTGTGCCAGTTGGACAGGGAATGTTGTGGTGATGCCTCCTGAACCCCCTGAGTGTGCAGTGGGGACAGACCTGTGGGTGGGCACCCACCTGGTGCTGATGAGGGGCCCTGTCCGTCTGTCCTGGTGCTCTCCAGGGTGCTGCATCCCGGTCTCTGCCCTGTTTGGGGGGGTTTGGGTGCAGGAGGACACAGGGCTGGGCAAGGCTGGTGTTTGGAGCTGCTCTGTGGGGGTCCATGGGGGGGACACACTGTTGGGGACTGTCCCCCCGAGGTGGGGAGAGCACTGGCTGTGCCAGGCTGGGCTGTCCTTGTCCCTGCTCTCACCTAATCCATATTCCTCTCTTTCCCTGTGCCTCCCAGCAGTGAGAAGGAGCAGTAAGTATCTCCCTTGCTTTTTTTTTAGTTTTCATTATACCTCTTTACCTGCTGATGGCCTTGAGAGGACAGGAAAAACCTTGAGATGCTAAAAAACCCCCAAAACTAAGTTTGGGAAGCATTGCATGGGGGTTTGATGAATTTAAGGTTCAAGGCAGTGTGAGTCTGTTCAGTCCAGGGAGGGAAATACCCAGGAAGGGTCTTTAGATGAGCAGAAAGATGAGACTGTGGGGGACATTTGCCTTCTGCCTCCTTTGTTGTTCCATTCTGAGTGGCAGACACTGCCCTGTCACCAGGTGATCACTGCCTGACACCCTGGCTGGGTGAAAGGATCCCTGGAAATGATGTTAGAGGAGGAAACACTCCCATGTGGGGTGAAATGTTCCCCCCAAAAAACCCCACCCACCTTGCCTGGTAGCACAACTGGCAAACCTGCAGTTCCCCAGCACAGAGGGGGCTGCAGAGTGAGCTGGGCTGCCTCAAACCTGGAAACTATGAGAGTGTTCTTATAAAGGAACTTTTGGGCCACATGAACCCCTCCAAAAATGGCAATAAGAGCTCCCAGCCAGGGCGGGGGGGCTGTTTGCAGCTGGAAGGGGTTGGAGGGATGGGGTGGTGGTGGGTCCCCACTTTTGGGGTTGGGAATTGGTACCTGGCTGTTTCCTGCACACACACACTGGTGTGAGCCAGGGGTGCATCCCTGTCCCCACAGACACACAAACACAGACTGGTGTGAGCCAGGAGTGCATCCCTGTCGCCACAGACACACACACACACACACACACTGGTGTGAGCCAGGGGCGCATCCCTGTCCCCACAGACACACACACACACACACTGGTGTGACCCAGGGGTGCATCCCTGTCCCCCCACACTGGTGTGACCCAGGGGTGCATCCCTGTCCCCACTGACACACACACACAGACTGGTGTGACCCAGGGGTGCATCCCTGTCCCCACTGACACACACACACAGACTGGTGTGACCCAGGGGTGCATCCCTGTCCCCACTGACACACACACACAGACTGGTGTGACCCAGGGGTGCATCCCTGTCCCCACTGACACACACACACAGACTGGTGTGACCCAGGGGTGCATCCC
>JAWWEV010000037.1:10475404-10488723 GCA_035583235.1 Hafferia zeledoni | reverse complement strand
ATAACCAGGAGGTGGGGGTGGGCTTGGGGCTGGAATAACCAGGAGGTGGGGGTGGAATTGGGGCTGGAATAACCAGGAGGTGGGGGTGGAATTGGGGCTGGAATAACCAGGAGGTGGAGGTGGGATTGGGGCTGGAATAACCAGGAGGTGGAGGTGGGATTGGGGCTGGAATAAGCAGGAGCTGGAGGTGCCCACCTTCACTGGCACCTTTAGGAGCTGCATTCCCAGCTGTGTCTGGGCTGATGTGGCACATCCAGGCCAGGAGATAAGAGTGTGGTGTGGATCCAGGGGAAGTGACTCTGGAGACCTCTCCTGTTGGCATTGTCATGGGAGAAGAGGGCAGGTTGTTCCATGCCTGAGCTCTGCCCCCAGTGTTGAATCTACTGAGGTGAATGTTGATGGAGCAGATGGACATTCCTGAGTCCAGTGAAGGAGCTGGGCTGGACCCCCAGGGCTCTTCTTGCTGGAGGGTGGTGCCTCTCCCAGCTGAGGTCACTCATGGCAGTCTCTCTTTCCCTTTCCCATGCAAGACAAAACGTGCTGGAACAACTGGTGCATCCCGTGGGATGGCTCTGTATGAAGAAGAGGTAAGTCCTTGAGGGACAACACATTCCATGTGTGTTTCACCCACCATCTCTTGTGTGTGAGCCCATTTTCCCACCCCTCCTGGAGGTTCAAGGTTCCCTGTGCCCCCCATCTCTGGTGTGTGAGCCCATTTTCCCACCCCTCCTGGAGGTTCGAGGTTCCCTGTGCCCCCCATCTCTGGTGTGTGAGCCCATTTTCCCACCCCTCCTGGAGGTCCAAGGTTCCCTGTGCCCCCCATCTCTGGTGTGTGAGCCCATTTTCCCACCCCTCCTGGAGGTTCGAGGTTCCCTGTGCCCCCCATCTCTGGTGTGTGAGCCCATTTTCCCACCTCTCCTGGAGGTTCGAGGTTCCCTGTGCCCCCCATCTCTGGTGTGTGAGCCCATTTTCCCACCCCTCCTGGAGGTTCAAGGTTCCCTGTGCCCACCGTGTCTCTCTGCTCTGCTGCTGATGGTTCTCCTCACTCAGCCGCCCTGTCCCCCTCTCTGGTCACTTCCTGCCGCAGGTGGATCGCGGTGGGGACGTGGAGGAGCGTGGGAAGATCCTGGTGTCCCTCATGTACAGCACCCAGCAGGGTGGGCTCATCGTGGGCATCGTGCGCTGCGTGCACTTGGCAGCCATGGACGCCAACGGCTACTCCGACCCCTTCGTGAAGCTGTGAGTGAGCGCTGGGGACAGCCTGGCCTGTGGCACGTGGGCTGTGAGTGAGCGCTGGGGACAGTCTGGCCTGTGGCACGTGGGCTGTGAGTGAGCGCTGGGGACAGCCTGGCCTGTGGCACGTGGGCATGGGGCCTCCTGCTGTCCTTGAGCAGCAGCTGGGAACACCTCCCAAACCCACCTCGCACAGTCACAGAATGTGCTGGCTTGGGAAGGACCCACCAGGATCATCCAGTCCAACCCTCAGCCCTGCACAGGACCATCCCCTGTGCCCCAGAGCATCATCCAAACACTCCTGGAGCTCTGCCAGCCTTGGGGCTGTGCCCACTGCCCGAGCACTTCCAACACAGATCTACTTAATCCCAACTCTCCAGCTGAGTTCTGGATCTCTGGTTCTGGATCTGCACAGCCCCAGCCCCACATTTCCCCCACATCCTCTAGAAGGTGTGAAGGGAGACTGGCCTTAGACAAACACCAGCAGTGCCTTTTTTCTAGCCCAGAAACTCCCCTTCTAAGCTCATAAACTCCCCGTTCCTGCACTTGAGTCTTGAGCTGTTTTCTGTTGCCCCCAGGTGGCTGAAACCTGATATGGGAAAAAAGGCCAAGCACAAGACACAGATTAAGAAGAAGACGTTGAATCCCGAGTTTAACGAGGTAGGGATGGATCTATTTTTATATTAATAAATCAATTTAGCTGATTTCTCTGCTGTGTGGAGGAGGCAGAAGACAAACTCTGAGGGTTAGGGTTAGGGTCCCTTCCCACTTCTGTGCTCAGGAATATTTTGGGAATACATACACAGGACATACACCCTGAAACCTCCCAGCTGCCAGTGCTGCCAACTCTGTGTCTCCCTGGCTGGGGATTTTGGGTGGGATGAGCATTCCTGGTGCTGTTTGGGCCACTTGGACAGGGCTCTCACAGGTGCAAGAGGTGAGCTCAGCTCCTGTGGCTCTGAGGGAAGAGGTGCTACAGGGAAAAGGAGAATTTTCCCTTCATTAAGTTTATTTTAACTCTTTCCTCATGGGATTTTGAATCCTGGCTGTACAGAGAACACCTGCCATCCCTTAACTGCAGGTTTTGGGGTGTGTTCTCCTGGAATGCTTCATGTGCTGAGTGTTTTCCCCCCCTGCAGGAGTTCTTCTATGACATCAAACACAGCGACCTGGCCAAGAAGTCCCTGGACATTTCTGTCTGGGATTACGACATTGGAAAATCCAATGACTACATTGGTGAGCTGAAAGTCTCTGCACTTTGGGCTCAATTTGGGTGCCTGGTGCAGTGTGTGGGAGGGGGGTTGTCCCCTGCCCTGTGAGGAACCCCAGGTGGGATGGTGGGGGCTGGTGGGGTGTCTGTACCCACCTCCAGTGCACCCACTGTGCTCCCCATCTCTGGGCAGGCAGAGCATCTCTGGGTGTTTCCAGGGGATTTTTGATCCAGGAGGTGGAAAAAGTGTTGCAGATGTGAGTTGTGTCCCCCTGGAGTGTTACCTGGACCATCTGATGGTGCTGTCTGCTCTTCTCCCTCTGTGCCAGGCGGTTGCCAGCTCGGCATCACGGCCAAGGGCGAGCGCTTGAAACACTGGTATGAATGTTTGAAGAACAAGGACAAGAAGATTGAGCGCTGGCACACCCTCCAGAACGAGAACCACGTTGCCAGTGATTAAAGGGAGCTGCTGCCCACCCCCCCCACCCGCCCCACCACTGCCCACCCTCCCCAGCGGCCCCTCCTCTGCCAAGCCCCCGTAGATCTCTGATGTCTGTCTTCCAGCGCAGCCATGCCTTGCTACAGCCCCTGGTCCCAGGGCAGCGATGCTCCTCTGCCTCTCCAAGCATCCTCTGCCCTCACCTCCACCTGAAAACCAGCCCAGATCTTTTATATTCTCTTCCTCTGTTTATTTTTTGGTTTGGAGGGGAGGCCATCGAGTTCCCCTGGTGTGTCATTTGGTTAAGCAATAGTTCCCTTCTGACTGTTCCTCTCTCTCTCTGGTCTCACACACCCCATGGTAGCGTTCCTGTTGTGTGCCTGATGCTCTGTGTCCCTCCAGCCTCTGCTCCTCTGGCTCATCCCACTGCCACGGGCTCGTGGCTCCGGTGTCCCCAGTGGGATGTGCAGCCCCTGTTGGGCACTGGGGTGGGGAGCACCGGCCTGTTCTGCTTGTGTGATCTCGAGACCTCAGCTGCAATAACGAGAACTCTCTGGCTTTGGTGTGGGTGTCACCGTGCCCTGGTGTCTGTGTTGTCATGGTTAGGCCAAAGCCTCGTCACCGGCGTCGTCCTGCGAGTCCTGCTTGAGCTTTCCTGCTGGTTTGGTCCACCTGAGCAGTGTCGTGGCACACCCTTTGCTGAGGAGATCCACACTGACACAGCAGTTGGGAGGAGCAGGGAGGAGCTCTGTGCTCACAGGGGAGCAGGTTTGGGTTGGTTCGGGGGGTTCCCTCTGCCTGAGGAACCTGCACACGGTTCCTGTAGGAGCCCCCCCGTGTTTCAAGGCTGTGACTACCTCCCCTTCCCCTCTGAGCTGTGCAGTAGTGACTGACCCTGAGGGCAGTCCCTGGGCCCCCTCAGACCACCCTCCTGTGCTGAGCATTTTCTGTGTCCTGCTCAGGAGGGAAGCTGAGGGAGATGACACTTCCCACCTACTGGCTGTGTGCAAGGGTTATTGCTTTAAATTGCTTTGAACCACCACACCTCCTGACGTCAGCTGGAACAGTTAGAGGTCTTCCAAACTTTGGTTGTTCTGGGTTAGTTTAGTTTGTTCCAATTCTGCACAAGAACCACTTTCTCCAGTCTGCGCTTTAACCATCTCCTGGAGCTGTTCGGTCTGTCTTCGACAGCAGGAGAGCAAAGACATTCTCAGAGTGATGCTGGGCAGGTTTGGTACCATTTGCTGGCTCTGGATAACCTCAAGCATAGTCGATAGTAGCACAATAAGCACTATGGAATATACTGTCAGTGGGCTGCACACTGAGCATGTTGTGTGAAACCTCGAGCCCTCCAGCCCCTGACTCCCCGTGCCCCCGATGCTGCAGCCTGCTGGGACCTGTCCTGGGGCCTGCCCAGCTCTTTCCTTGCAGTTGGAGGAGTCCTTGATATTTTTTTCCTAAATTATTTTTCCCAAATTATTTTTCCCCCCCAGCAGAACCTGCCCTGAGTGCTGACACTCCGTGACCGTCCCTGTAGGTCTGTGCCAAGTGATGTCACCAGCTCTGGTGACACAGACCCTGGTGCTGAGGGATCTGCTGCTGCAGAGCAGCCCTGCCCAGCCCAGCCCAGGCTCCAGATGTCCAAGGAGGGCTGTGTTGCCTCCCACAGCCCTGGGCTGCCCACCCTTGGACCACCGGGTGGGGAAATCCAACCTGAACCCCCCTGTGCATCTTCTGCTCCGTCCAGCCCGAGCTGGGAGAGCTCTGCCCTCCCCCAGACTCATCCTGGGGCACAGAGGGAGTGATGGAAAAGGACACCTTGAAAATCTTCCCCTTCTTTCCTGGAGTTCTTGACTCTGTGCCATCCCAGAGTTCCTGAGCCAGACTGTCCATGACCCAGACTGAAGTGACCCTTGTCTTTTGGGTGGTTTCCCTCTGTGTCCTGTGCTGAAACCTCCCTGCTCTGGCCCAGCTGGTTCAGCTGTGGGATGGTTGGACTCCAGGATCAATGGTTGGACTCGATCTTAGAGATCTTTTCCGACCTTAATTATCCTGTGCCCCTTGCTGGATCCAGCCCAAGCCTCCCTGCTCCTCCCAGAGCAGCAGTTGGGCCCTGCTGTGCTGGAGAACTGGGTGGCTGAGGGTCAAATTACCTCGAAAAACTCTTATTTAAGCAATTCCTTGACTCCCCCAGGCCTGCAGCAGCCCAGCCCCCTTTGTATGTGCAGAACAACTCAGTTCAAGTTGCCATCCCCTGTCCTGGATTGCCATTCTCTGTCCAGCCTGCTTTCCCTTTGGGCAAAGGATACTCCAACCATCCCTCTGCACCCCCAAAAACCAGGTGCAACTTGCCAATCTCCCCAGTATTGTGCAAACCACAGTCCTGGTCTCTGCCACCTCCTTCTTCTCAGTTTTTCTGATGGTGATTTCTGCCCTGAATGAGTTCTTTTCGTTGTAAATAAAGCATGCACATCTGGATTGGGAATGGTGAAAAGCAACTGAAAAAATAAAAAAAAAAAAAGAGAAAAAGAAAAGCCTCTTCTACTGCTCTTTGCATTCCAAGTCGCATGCGGTGATTTTACAGCAAAAATATCAGTTTACAACTATTAAGAGAACAAGAAAATGTTGCACAGGAACTAGAACTACTCGAGTCTTCCGCTGCATGCAGCACAACCTCCTCTTGGTGTGGTATCTAATAAAGTGAGACTATTGGAAAAGACCCAAATGAAGGTGCTTTTTTGGCTTCTTTCATTCCCTGGGGGAATGTGAGCCCTGTGGGGCCACACGTGGGAATCTGAGGTGGGCTTGGAGGTGCTGGGACAGTGGGTTGGGTTCAAGATGTTGAGGAGTTTGGGGTGGTGGGTGCAGGGAGGGTCCTGGCCATGGGGGATAATAGGGATGGAGTTGGGAATATCTGGGTTAAACCTTGGGGGGTGTTTGAGGTTGATCCTTCCTGCACATCCAAGGTGTCCATGGGCTCTCTCCCCCTCCTTTCCTGGGGGTCAATGCCATGAGTTTGGGGGGGTGGCTTCTCTCTGACACTTTGGGGGGTCCCCTCGGGGGGCAAACCCACCCCCTGAGAAAGGAACCTCCTCCCAGTGTCCTTTGTCACACCCAGTTCGGGGGAGCAGGAGCCGTTCCCTGCTGGGGCTGCAGGAGAACATCCCCCCAGCCCCTGCCCAACCCAAACCACCATTTCCTTGGCTTTACACTTTGATTTTGGCTTTTTTGCCCTCGATTTGCGGGGAGGGTCAGGCCGGGGTGGTGGCAGCCCCCGAGATGCAGCTCCGCAGGGTGATGATGCCCCAACCCTGCGTGGTGACATCGCACCCTGCTGTGCCCAGGGGGCCATCGGGCGGTGGGTGGCGATGCCCAGGGACAGCAGCAGATGTCACTGCAGCTCCAGGGATGGAGCGGGAAGGCCGGGAAGGAGGTGCCAGAAGGACGCGCCGCTATTTCCAGGCGTGCCAGAACTGCGGGGCCAACCCCACCCTTCCCTTCTGCTGCTGCCAAAGCCTGTGCTGTCCAGACCTTTGGTGGCAGGAAGAGTTGGGCCTTTGTCCTCTGGAAAAGAAGTCCCCAGAGAAGTCTATTAGTCTTAAAACTGAGCTTTAATTTCCTTTCATTAGTTTTTTTTCAGCTTTGGGTTCTTCCCATTGATTTTTCCTCTCTGTTGCTGCCTGGAAAGGAGTGGCCCTGGTGGAGGAGTGCAGTGAAGACACCCCATCCTAGAGGTCCCATCCAAGAGGTCCTATCCAAGAAGTCCCAGCCGAGAGGTTCTGTCTGAGAGGTCCCATCCAAGAGCTCCCAACTGAGACATCCCATCCAAGAGGTCCCATCCAAGAGGTTCTGTCCAAGAGGTCCCATCCAAGAGGTCCCATCTAAGACATCCCATCCAAGAGGTCCCAGCAGAGAGGTCTCATCCAAGAGGTTCCATCCAAGAAATCCCATCCAAGAGGTCCCATCCAAAAATCCCATCCAAGAGGTCCCAGCTGAGAGGTTCTGTCTGAGAGGTCCCATCCAAGAGCTCCCAACTGAGACATCCCATCCAAGAGGTCCCATCCAAGAGGTCCCATCCAAGAGGTTCTGTCCAAGAGGTCCCATCTAAGACATCCCATCCAAGAGGTCCCATCCAAGAGGTCCCAGCAGAGAGGTCTCATCCAAGAGCTCCCATCCAAGAAATCCCATCCAAGAGGTCCCAGAAGAGGCCACCCAGCTCCAGCTGAAGACTTGAATCCCCCATATCCCTGTGATTGAGATGCTGCTGCATTTCCCTGCAGGTGATGTAGCCCCAACTGTGGTTGGGTGTGAAGTCCTGAACGGAAAAGGCTTCCAAACAGAGGAGCAGGGATTGTGTGGGAATAAGAGAGACTCCTTTGGCCCCCAGGATTTCTGTTTCTCCTCCCATTTTCCTGTCAGCTGCTCTGAAAAGCAAACCCTGGGATTGTGACTTGCACTTGATCAGGACCTTTCTTTGCCTCTCCTGCTTTTGTGGGTGGGTTTCCAGCTGTAATTACACCTCAGAACACCTGAGTTGTTCTGCTGTTCCTGCTAATGAACTGCAGATCTTTGGTGCAATCAATAGATCCTCATCCCACCCTGGCCGAGCCAGCCATGGCCAGTAATTTGCAGCTCCAGTTGCTCTGCAATCAATAGAGGTTTGCTCTGCATGGACAGGGCTGTGAAACAGGGGGGACAGAGCCCTGAGGTGGGGGCAGATCCCCTGCTGATCTTGGAGAGGGGCCAGGACAACCAGGGAGGAGAAGCCACAGGAGTGCTGAGCGAGCAATGGGGTGAAGACACTGCCCAAGTGTTGCTTTGCTGCTGGGGCAGAAGATGCAAAGTCCAGCCTGGCCAAGGGGCTCCTGGCCCAGGGAATGGCAGCACCCAACGCCCCAGCTCAGGCCACAGCCCTGCAGGGCTGTTTTCTCCACCTCCTTGGGGTAAAACTCATTGAAAGCACATGTTGTGGAGCTCTCCCCATGTCCTGAGTGAGCCCAGGACATCAGGAGGGCGTTGAGGTTCTGCTGCTTCACTGAGCAGGACAGAAACCTTCCCTGGCCTTTCATCTTCTGGGGGAAAGCACAATGAAAAAACAAGCTTTTACTATTTAACATTTCACTTGAAAACTAGAAGAGCTGCACCAAATAAATCCCTTTTCTATCCGCTTTCAAGGGCAGCTTTTCAAAAACCAGCAGCTGAAAATCTCTTTATCTCCCAGGGCACAGACAACAATGCAATTATGAGCTGGATCAATGGCTACAATCTCGTAGGTCCTCACCCTAAAATAAACTGTTATTCTTCCTCTCGGCTGAGCAGAGCTGGGGCTACCAACTCCTCTGGGCTACTGGCCCACTGCAGGACCCTTCACGAGGGGGGGAGGGCTGGGGTGGGGTCTGGAGACACCACAAGACCTTCCTGGGGGAAGCTGAGGTTTGGCTGGTCCCATTTCTGCAGGGGAACGTTTTGGGGATGTTTGGGGGTGAATCAAAGCCCCTCAGTGAGGGTTGTGGGCAGGGAGCAGGAGAACTGGGCAGATCAGGCAGCAGGAGGTCAGTCCTTGCCTCCAAACCTGAATTAAGCAGCTGGAGTCGAGATGGAAACCACAGTTTTCTGCTTTTGGAGATCTGAGCAGCTTCTGAATCCATTAGGGCTGCAGAGAGAACTGATTTCTCTCTTTTTTCTGTAAGAAAAAAGCCTCAAAGTGGCTCCTTTCAAAAACTGCCCAAGCAAAAAGACTCGTCTTGATCAGGTCAAAGTGGAAAATAAAAGCAGTGACAGATAAAAAGGAAGAAAAGAAATGAATTGACAGTTGTGTGGAAGAGAATTGCTATTGAGAAGCCTTCAAGGTGTTTGTGACCAGGATGGGCTGAATTTGAGAGGGAAGGAGCCTGAGAAACTCGTGGTGTCTCCGTCACTCCTCTTTGTTCCCTGCTGAGGGTCAGCATTGCTAATTAAGGGTCAGCATTGCTAATTAAGGGCCAGACAGGCAGAGTGAGGAGTTGATGGGTATCTCCTTGATAAGAGCCTTGTCATGGAAACCCTGAGTGTCACAGCCAAGCTCTCCAGAGCCTCAGCAAATCAGAGCTTTATTCAGCCCGAAGACAAAGAGCATTTTCCTTTTAAAACCTGACTTATTCAGCTCTGTGTGACTCCCCCTCTCCCGTGGGAGGCAGGTGGGACCTCCAGGGGCTGGTTCAGCCTGGGCCTGATCCCCAAAGCTCTCCCCAAGGATGGTGCTCATCAGCTCTCCCCTTGCTGGAGCTCACACTGCTTCCATCCCCACCAGATGGATTTATTGGCCTGGCCTGGGATCGAGTGGCTGGAAAATTTTCAGAGGAAAAAAAACCTTTGGAGAGAGCCAGGCAGGAAAAGTGGGCACAAAACCCTGCCCAGGGCACAGATATCCTGCCAGGCCAGAGAACAGCAGAGCAGGGGGGTTAAATCCCTGGAGAGGAGACTCCTTCCATCCCTGGGAGTGTTCCAGGCTGGGTTGGATGGGGCTTGGAGCAACCTGGGCTAGTGGAAGGTGTTCCTGCCCATGGCAAGGTGGAGAACGGGAGGAGTTTTGAGGTCCCTTCCAACCTGAACTGTCCTGGCATTTCATGAGGAAGCAGAAGCACGAAGCAAAGCACTATGGAATTAAAACCCCAGGGCAAATAAAGCCCAGAAGGTCCCTGGGAGGGTGCACAGGGTGCTGTGGAGCACAGGGAGGTGTCTGGGGCTCGGGGATAACCCTGAGCTGGAGCTGCTCTGGAGCCCCAACCCCATCGATCGCTTTGGTTTTACAGGCGGCTCTGCCAGGATAAGATTTGGCAGCAACATCAACCCTGAAATCTGAGCTGCACTTGGGCCTCTTTAGGTTTAATTGTGTGAAAAATGGCACAGGGACAGCGCTGGGGCCCTGGAAATCTCCCTCCCTGCCCAGCAGGGCTGTGGGGGAGATGCTGAGCCACAGGTGGGGAGCAGAGTCCGTGTGGCACAGGGGACAGTGTTGGTCACTCTGTGCCTTCCCAGCCCTGGCATCCCCTGGTCCTGCAGCAGTGCCCAAAGTGCTCCAAGTGCCCGTGGAGGTGGCACAGATGGAGCTTTGGCTGCTGTCCCTGGGCAGAGTGTGGTGGTCTCAGCCTGGGGAGGAGGGGGCAGTGGGACCACCTACCCACCCACAGGAGCAGCTGGTGGAGGTGGCAGAGCACCATTTGTTCATCCCAGCTTGTTCTTCGTGGCTTTTTCTCCTCATCAACTTGAAACACTTGACAGATCCTACACAGGAGCTGGGGAGGAGGGCAGCAACAAGGGGGAGGTGCTGACATTTCATTCAGACAGGGAGTTATGCTGAAACAGAGCTCAGAATTACTGCCCTGGTGCCAACCAGCTGCAGCCAAGAGCATGGCAGAGCCGTGGGCACCAGCTCTGTCCCTGGGATGGAGGGGGATGTACAGCCCAGGGGTGGGGCATTCCCAGACAGGATCTGCTTTAGGAAAGGAATCTGGGGACAGCAGGAGGAGAAAAGGTGACAGGAGGAGGAAAAGGGACAGGAGGAGGAAAAGTGACATAATTGTTAGGGGGCTAAAGATTAATAAAAAGCACCGGGGGTGTTTCCAGCCCCGGGGGAGCAGGGGGGGCTCCTCGGCAGAGGTGCCAAGCGTGGCACTGGCCCCTGGCACCGGCAGGACGGGGCTTTGCAGCCTGTTGGCAGCAGGTTGGTTTAATCATCAAATTGCAGGGGAAGGAGACGTGACAGGTCACCTTGGTCACTCGGCCGTCTGTCACAGGTCCCTCCCTGACCAACCAGCACAGCCCACCCCAGCCCTGCTTCCCCCCTCCATCAGGGGTCCCACCTCACCCCCTGACCCCCCCCCGACCCGCCACCTCCCTTTGTCCTCGGCTGTCACCGGCGCTGAACGAGCCGCTCCCTCCCTCCCTCCCTCCACTTCATCTTCCTTTTTGGCAGGGGGACAATGGGGGGGAAATTGCTCCCTCTCTGGCCCTGCCTGATTGGGAATGTGATGACCCCAAACTGCACCTCCTCAAATCCTTAAATGCCAATGAACTTGTGCAAGGGACACGACTGTCCTGGGGGAGGGGGATTTTAAAGCATTAATGTGGAAAGGAGCATTTTAATCATATCAACTTAGAGCTGCTTTTTGCCTCAGCGTGGAAAGGGACATTTTTGAAACGCAGCAATTTATTGGTATTAATTTTTTTTTGTTTTGGGGTTTTTTTTGGTTTTGGTTTTTGGTGTTTTTTTGTTGTTTTTTTTTTTTTTTTGTGGTTCTTTGTTTGTTTGGGGTTTTTTCCCTTGCAGCTCTTTATGCTCAGTTTTCACACCGATGCCCCTCAGGGCAGGGGTGCCCAGGGCCGTGGGTGTGTTGCTGCCCAGCTCCCACCAGCAGCGTCCCCTCCTGCAGCCCTGCGGGAGGAATCCCACGCTGGGAGCGGCCCGGGATGTGTTCCAGCCCCCAGGCAGGCACTGCCGCAGGAGCTGCTTTGAGGAGCCTCCCGAGTGCTGCTCCCGAGTCCTGGCTCGCTCCAGCACCGACTGGTCCTTGGTGGAGCTGAGGAATTTCGGCTCCGCAGCGCTGCGGGCCCCGCCTGCCAATGAGGTGGGCGCTGCGGGGCTCAGGGGGCTCAGGGGGCTGCGAATGAGCCCTTTGCCCACCCAAGCGATGCCAGTCCGACCCCCCGGGCGTGTTCCCCTCCCGGGAGGACCAGACTGCAGGTTGGAGCGCCAGAGCCGCGTTGGGTTGTTCGGAATGAGCGAAGCTGCTCCTGGCTCTGGTTTGAGATGCGAGTGATGTCGCGGCCTCGGGGACACGGGCGAGGACACGAGGTGGCTTCGGGACAAGGAAATCCCAGCGGGCTGGCGGGCAAATAAACCCTGTTCCCAGCTCCAGGAGGTGCTCCTGAGGCCGGGGCAGAGCTGGGACACCCTGGGCTGTCCTTGCAGCATCCCTGCCCTTCTCCTCCTCCTGCAGGGGCACCGAAGGGAGGAGGAGGATGCTGAGCACGCCGCGGTTCTGGTGTCCATCCCTCCCGAGGCTGGGGGAGCTGCCAACATTCCTGCTCCACTTTCTGGATGAACCGAGCTGTGGATGAAATAATTTGCTAAGAATCATTAACCTAATGATGGAGGCTTTCCATAAACGGCTTAGCCCGGCCCGGGGAAAATGGGCTTTGTGATGGATCTGGAGAGAAAGAGGGGAAAAGGAACTGGAATGAGCCCCCAGAGCCCAACAGTTCTCAGCCCCTTCCACCTCTCTCCATCCTGGAGAGGGAAAGGAGCAGGAATGGGATGTGAGCACCAGAATCCTGCCTAGCCATGGGATTTATGGATAAAACCACCTCCTAACCCTGCCCTGGAGCTCAAGGGGGAACCAAAAAGCAGCTCTGGGACCACCAGTATTGGAGGTGGTGGGAAGTGGCCCTGGGCAGAAGGGAATTTGGGGTGGATATTCCCATTTATGTGCAGAATTGTGCCAGACAAGCAGCTCTGAACAGGCAGAGGGAAAGGAAACACCACCAGCTTCATCTTTAGGTTTCTTTGCAATTATTCTGCCTGAATCAGGATTCACTTTGGAGCTGGGCAAGCTCTAACTGCTGATAATTAAGCCCCAAACGCAGCAGTCTCAACATCAGGCGCTCTCCCTCCCCCCCCACTCGGTCTCTGGCCCCATTATGTTAAATTGATGCAATTATTCATCTTGCAGAGTAATACATTTCAGTTCTCTGGTGCCCAGTGGACCTTAAAGCAGAACAAATGCCTTAATAAACCTGAGCTGGGGCCTTCTGGAAGCTGGAGCAGCAGATTATGAAGAAGAGGAGCAGACTTGGATTCTTTAATAAATGATTGCCTAATATTTCTTTCTTGCAACGTATCTATATGATTAGTAAATGTTTTCTGCTCGCTGATTAACTTTGTTTATTCCTTAATTAGGTTTAGCTCCGTCTGTCTCGTGGTTCCGAAATAATAGTTTGATTAATGGGCCTGAATTTACATTTTCATTAAGCCCCCCAGATCAGCTCTGCACCAATTAACCACCCAGAACATGCAGATCTGGGACATTAGAATGACAATTTTAGCCCATTAAGGAATAACTGTTCTATTGATTGGGGATAATGGAGCAGAGGCAGCAAATCCACCCGGGCTGGAGCACAGAATTCCAGGGGAATGTTGGGATGGGAATGCTCCGGGGCAGCTCCCACCTCTCGGGCTCCCTCTGCCCATTTCCCTCTCACCATTCCCCATCTCATCAGATCCCATCCCAGCTCCTCATCCCCATCCTGGTCTGATCCCATCCCACCACCACCAATCCTGAACTGGGAGCTCTCCCTCCAATGGATGCCCAGGAAGGAAGAACAAATTAAAGGCTCCAATCACTGACTTAATGGGATGGGAATGAGGGTGGGATGGGATGGGATGGGATGGGAAAGGGG
>JAWWEV010000037.1:10442082-10460211 GCA_035583235.1 Hafferia zeledoni | reverse complement strand
CTTAAACACCTCCAGGGACAGAGAACCCAACAGGTCTTGATCCAACCCCACTGTGATCAGGGACAGAGAATCCAACATGTCTTGATCCAACCCTACTGTGATCAGGGACAGAGAATCCACCATGTCTTGATCCAACCCCGCTGTGATCACCAGCCCAGGGCACTCTGTGCCCTGGGCTGGTGATCACAGTGGGGTTGGATCAAGTCGTGGTGATCACAGTGGGGTTGGATCAAGTCGTGGTTGGATCAAGTCGGGGTGATCACAGTGGGGTTGGATCAAGGGTTGGACTTGATCTCGGAGGTCTTTTCCAACCCAACCCATTCTATGACTCTCTTCTCCTCCTTTCCAGAGTGGCCGGAGTTCGTGGCCAATTACGCGCCGTGGTGGGCGACCCACACCCTCGACTGGCTGCGCTACGGCAAGAAGGTGCTGGTGGTGCACTTTGAGGACCTGAAACGGGACCTCTTCGTGCAGCTGCAGAGGATGGTGGGGCTGCTGGGCATCACTGCCTGCGAGGACAGGCTGCTCTGTGTCGAGGGGCAGAAGGACGGCAACTTCAAGCGCTCCGGCCTGAGGAAGCTGGAGTATGACCCCTACACCCCCGAGATGAGGAAGATGATCAGTGGCTACATCAGAACAGTGGACACGGCTCTGAAGCTCCGAAATCTCTCGGGGGTCCCAGATGATTATTACCCGAGATGATGGTGATGATGGCGGGGGGACCTGACCCTGCTCCCGAATTCCACCCAGTGGGTGGCTCTGCTTTTAATTCTCCATCTGCTGCTAGAGCTGTTGATCAACTCCCTGCATGAGCAACGAGTGGTCCCCAGCCATTGCTGAGCTTGTTTGGCCATCACAGACCCCGGCCCGGTGGCAGCACCGAGGGGACATGGGTGCCTCTCCCACCACAGGGTTCCTGCTCCATCCTGCTCATGTTCCGGCTGCCACAGCCCTCCTTGGAAGTGCCCTGGGTTATCTGTGGTCCTTGGAAGTGCCCTGGGTTATCTGTGGTCCTTGGAAGTGCCATGGGTTATCTGTGGTCCTTGGAATTGTAATGGGTTATCTGTGGTCCTTGGAATTGTAATGGGTTATCTGGTCCTTGGAAGTGCCCTGGGGTTGTTTGTGCTCCTTGGAATTGCTCTGGGGTTGTTTGTGCCCCTTGGAATTGCTCTGGGGTTGTTTGTGCCCCTTGGAATTGCTCTGGGGTTGTTTGTGCTCCTTGGAATTGCTCTGGGGTTGTTTGTGCTCCTTGGAAGTGCCCTGGAGTTGTTTGTGCCCCTTGGAATTGCTCTGGGGTTGTTTGTGGTCCTTGGAATTGCTCTGGGGTTGTTTGTGCCCCTTGGAAGTGCCCTGGGGTTGTTTGTGCTCCTTGGAATTGCTCTGGGGTTGTTTGTGGTCCTTGGAATTGCTCTGGGGTTGTTTGTGGTCCTTGGAATTGCTCTGGGGCTGTTTGTGCTCCTTGGAAGTGCCCTGGGTTGTTTATGGAGCCTCAGGCTGGCTCAGGGATGGATCTGGTGCTGCCAGAGCTGCCAGTTTTGGTACCCCCAAACTCCCCTCGCTCCATGGCCAGTCCTGGGAGGATCTGGATGGAATCCATCAGCCTTCCCAAGGCGGGACAGACCAAGGGGGTGGCACCACATGGGAGTTGCTCCTGTGGATCCCATCATTCCAGATGGGAATCAGGAAGGCTGAGCTGGGGAGAGCAATCCCCCAAACGAGGGGTCTGTGTCCCCCTGAGCCATCCCTTGGCTCCCTGGAGCAAGGCTGGATTCCCCAGGCAATGTTGCTGCTCCAGCCCTGGGGGGTGGTGATTTCCCCCTTCCACGTGGATGATGCTCCAGAGGGGGAGGTTGGCCCTGGACAGAAGAGCTTTTGGGACCCACAGGCTCATCTGTGCCTCATTTCAGGAGCTCAGGAGCCACAACAGCCCCCCAGCAGCAGTTTGGGGGCCAGGAGCTGCAGTGGGGGGCAAACCCTGGTCCCAAGCCAAACCAAAGGATCCCGTGGCACAGGAAGGTGCCCTTCTCCAGGCTGGCTTTGTGCAGAGCTGCATGTGGTCCCCAGCCATCCCCTCAGCCCACACCACCCTCCCAGCCCCCCCCTGCCCTGGCTTTGCCTCTGAAGAGCTCCCCAACCTTCCCACCCTGCCAGTCCCCTTTGGCTGTAGGTGCAAAAGCCATATATTGTAGGCAGCCTTTTCTAGATTAGGTGTTGAACAACTGGCTTTGAGCTCTGGATCTTGACAGAAACACAGGCACAGGATGGATGGAGAGACACCACTCCACCTCTATTCAAAGAGAGAAGAAAATTTCCTGGAGAAAAAGGAGAATTTAAATAAAAATTTATTTTTCTAACAGGTGTGAGGAGCAGACCTGGGCTGGGGGGCTCCTGCTCCCTGTTTCTTTGCACGGAGAGGGTGAAGGTGTTCCGAGGGAGCAGCTGCCCTGGTTTGAGCTCTTCCCTTGACTCATGGCTGGAGGTTTGTTGGGGATGGAGCTGAGCCCACGCTCCTCGCTCACAGCAGCCCCTGGGGCTGTTTTACCTCGGTCAGAACAAATCCTCAGGTCAACCCAGCTATTAAAGGAGAGATTTTGTTGCTATTCTGCCTCCCCGTGTGTTTGTGGGGCCACCTGAGCACCCCCACCCCCCCACCCCAGGTCAGGGTGCCCCCCAGGACACGGCTCCTCTCCCCACCTTTAGTCCCAATAATGTCATTTCTGCATTTAAACCACTGACAGCACAACCAAAGGGGGCCCTTCTGGGGAGCTTTAGTACCTTTAGGGTGCCCTTAAACCCAAATTTATTGGGGTTCATGGCAAGATCCAGCACAGGTTTTATTCCAGTGCCTCCCAACGTACCCCAGCACTGGAGCAAGAGCAGGTTCAGTGCAATTTGTTCTGCTCAGGAGTTGGTGAAATCCCTTTTTTCCCCCAGCACTGCAGTGATGAAGACACACATGGGGCGTGATCTGTTCTGACAGGCTGTGGCTGCCAAAGGGGCAGCGTTCCCTTCCGCCCCTCGGAAGTAATTAAACCCCACAAGCCAATTAATCTCCGAGATAAAACAATTAAGAGCTGACATTGCTGCTCAGAGCCTGGGCTGCAGCTTGGGGGGCAGAGAGGGGGGTGTGGAGCCCCCAAACCCTCCCAACCCACAGCAAAGGCCCCGAGGGAGTCCCCTGAGCACCAACACTCTCAATTTCCCTCTTTTTTACTTTTTTTCCTGCCTTTCTTGCACCACAGTTGCTTTTTTTTTTTTTTTTCAATTTAATTTTCACTGAGATGGAGCCCTTGGAAGTCAGTGAGTCCCTGCCAGGGTGTGCTGCACATCTGGCTGCACCTCTGGATGAGGGGCTCCCTCCTTCCCCTCCCTCCCTCCCTCCTGCAGGAGCTGCTCTCCCTGCACGCCCAGCCAGGGCTGCAGCTTCGTGCTCTCATTTATTTCTATTTATTTATTAAATGCCGGGTTATATTTCACCACGTGGGACTGGCACGCACTAATAAAACCTCTCTTCCCCCTGGGAAGAGGAGCCAACCACCCTCCCTGCGTCATTTCCATGTGCAAAGCTCCTGACATTTCATCTCCTCCCTGCTCGGCTTCCTCTGTAGTGCCCTTAGCCCGGGGTGGGCAACGCTCAGCTTTTCCATGAGGATGGGAAAAGCGGGGAATCTTCCCCCTTGACTCAGCCCCTGGGTGGGCACAGTGAGCCTGGCCCCCCCTTCCTGCATTCCTGAGCTAAAATTCCTCTATTTTCGGCGATTTCTCATCCCTGGGAGTGCTTCCCTGCCTGCCGGTCCTGCGGAGGCTGCACATCCTCCCCCCGGGCTCGAGGGTTGCTGTGGCAACGGCGGCTGCACCAAAACCTCCTGCATTTCCCCCATTCCAGGTGGGTTTGGAACTCAGTGGTCCCTACAATGGTGTTTGCACCAAAACCTCCTGAATTTCCCGCAATTCCAGGTGGGTTTGGAGCTCAGTGGTCCCTACAATGGTGTTTGCACCAAAACCTCCTGAATTTCCCCCATTCCAGGTGGGTTTGGAGCTCAGTGATCTCCACAATGGTGTTTGCACCAAACCCACGTGCATTTCCCCCATTCCAGGTGGGTTTGGAGCTCAGTGGTCCCTGTGGGGGAGGAGATGCTGCTGGAGCTGATGCCCAGAGAGGTTCAGGTTGGGGCTCCCTCCCCACCAAAGGTAGTGGAAGCCCTTTTGGGGTGAATTCAGGGGGTTCCAGGCAATGACCTCAGCAATGCCAACAGTGCCAGGGGCAGCTCAGGAGAAGGGGGTCCCCTTCCCAAATTAAATCCCAGGAAGTTCCTGCTGTGTTTAAATGAGAGGGAAATCATTCCCCTCAGCAGCTTTTCACCCTTAACAGAGAGATGTGTCGTAAATGTGAGAGCAGCAACATCCATCCCTCACAAACCCGACAGGTTCATTTGTCAGCTTTGCTGTTTCCCCCCAGATTTACAGCTGAATTAAACACAGCTCCAACCTGCCTGGCTCTGAGGAAAGGGAGAGGGGAACATGTTTATTCCTCTTTTTTTTTTTTTTAATTTAATTCCAGCTCCAAATAAAGGAGAGATTTATGGGTGAGGGAAGGCACAGCTTTATTCCAGGGCTGTGACACCAAGTGAAAAAGAGCCGTCATTAAGGAGGGTAATGTGCTCCAAAGAAATGGGATTGGAGTATTCCAGAGCAATTCCTCACCTGGAATGAGAGCCAGCCCCAGGTTTGGGGGTGGGAGAGGGCAGGGAGAAGGACGAGGCAGGTTTGGGATGTGTTGGGTGAGGAACTGGGATAATATTGAGCTGCTTTTCTTTGCAACTCTGCCAAAAAGGGAGGAAAAACCCACCTGAAGAGGCTTGTGCTGCTGGAGTTTCACGAGGAATATTTTTGCCCTGTTTCTATTTTATATACATATAAATACCCATTTTTAATGCTCCCTGCAGGGTCAGTTTGCCGTGGTCAGTGGGTGACATGGGAACAGGAATCACTGACATCCCCTGGGGGGTTTCATCATTCCATGGACCATTCCAAACCTGACAGGTTACAGGGTCCAGCTGTAAAAATTCAGTGGATTTTTCCCTTTTTCCCCCCCATCCTCACCCCAAACCCTGCCAGGGTGGGGAGAAGCAGCAGCAGGAGGGGAAGGAGCAGCAACACTGGATGTTGGGATGGATGTTGGGATGGAGCACCTGGAGCGCACTGGGAAGCACAAGCCAAGCCCCTTCCCTGTCCCCCCAAACCAGCCCCGAGGCCAGGGGGGTCTGGGGGGGCCGTGGGGTGCAGGGGGTGATGGGGAACAGCCCCCATGGGCAGGATGGAGGCAGATCCCACAGGGATCCTGCACAGGGACCAGCTCAGCGCTGGCATCACTAATCCCCCACTCAATCCATAATAACAGAGCGTTTTCCAGGTGGGATCTGACAGGGAACAGGGTGGGAGACACGGGCTGGGGGCTTGGAACCACATGTGGACACAACACAGGGAAATGATGCTCTTCCAGCTGCTTTTTACAGAGATACAATTTCCCCCCCTGAAGATCCATTTGGTTTTTTCAGGGACAAATTGAAGTGGGAATCCTGTGGGGAATGTCTTTGGGAGAGCTCCATCCAGGAGGGTCAGAGCACCACATTCCCATCTCGGGCACTCAAAGCCCATCCCTGCACTCCCTCTGCTCCTGAACACTTCGACAATTCCAAATTCAATATCAGGCATCAGGAACACACACTGGGAAGTGACTGCTCAGTGAAAAGCCCTGGGATCTTTCCCACTCCATGGAATGAACTTCAGCCCATACTGGGGATACCTGAATGGAAAAAAAGGTTTTTTATTAAATAAACAAACAGCTACAAGAACAAACTGAAACATTTGGGAAACTCAGGATTCCCAAGCTGATTTAACCCCAGGTGAAGTACCAAAAAAGTTCTTTGCAGGGATAATAGCTGGGCTTGCAAAATCCAGCCCCCAAAATTAGTGAGGAGCATCCCTGCTCCAGCATCTTCCATGTTTATGGATCCTGCACTGGTTTGGGGGGGGAAAATGTGTGGTTTGGGCCTGGGAGTAGCCCTGGGATTGACCACAAGATGTGGTGCAGTCCAGGAATGTGAAACTGCTCCCTGGGGAAGCAGCTGATTCCCAACTCCAGGAGATATGGAGGCACCTGGGACGAGGTGCTGGATGTCCTGAGCCCCCTGAAAGCAGCACCCAGCAGGTGAGGTCTGTAATTTCCCATTAATTCCCCAGCTCCAGAGATCCCTCCCCTTCCTGGGAGAGAGAGGCTGTGGGTGACACAGAGAAACCAACACATAAATCAGAGTGACTCTGGTGTCATGGGCAAGAAGCCCTAATGGAGAAGGAGCTCCCAAATTAACTGTGTGTGAAATTGGATACAGGCAGTGGCTCGGCCCATCCTTCACCCCAGAGATTGGTGGGTGCCAACAGAGCCTCCCAGGATGGGTTTCCTGCCTGGTTGGAGGAGAGAAAATCATCCCATAGGACCAACTGGTCCCACCAGGAACAGCCATCAATGGAGCTGATCCCCAGGGCCACCTGGGTGCAGGAGGGGACAGCAGGTCCTTTTCAGGAGCTCATTCCCTGCTCAGGGACCTGTCCCCCGGTGTCACCCAGCCCCTTTGGCAGGAAGCACTGGGACTGCTGGCCTCAAACATCAAACCACTCTGCAAATTGTACCGTGTGGAACGTGCCCACCAAAGGGAGGGTTGTTCAAAAGACACTTCAGATTTCTCTTTCCCCTTTTTCTCCCAGTTTTCCATGTTGGTGACCCTGAGCACCAGCTCAATCCCACCCTCTGGGTCTGGATCACTAGAAGACATTTGAGACTTCCCAGTTCCTCAAGGTGGGATATTCAAAGCCCACAGGAAGACCCTTCCTGGAGCCTCTTGGAGTGCAAAGTGCTCCCACCAGAGGGACAGACATGGTGCACCAGTACCCAAATACCTCAGGATTCACCACGAGGAGCCAACACAGACACAGGACAGAAGGAGTGTCACAGTTTGGGCACAGAAGGCATCACCTGTGGAGGTGCCCACCCAGCACCCATCTCAGGAGTTGCCTTCCCAGACATGTCCTCCACTCCATCATGATGTGTCCAGAAACATCAGGAACACCTTCCCAGGTCAGACAGTGCGAAGGTTACACAGGAACGCCCTGAAGTGTTTCCTTAAGTAGTTGGGTGCAACGATCTTTGCAATCAAAAAGGAAGTTTAAGGGTGGTTGTGACTTCTCCTTGTGCACACTGATGGTCTTCAACTCTTCCAGCCCCCAGGCAGCAAGGGATAGTCAAGGAATAGGCTATAGGAGTGTTGGACCATGTTCATCCCACACCAGGGACCACCACAATGGTGGCCCCCATCCCAGTGGTGGGCATGGCCAACATCTGGGGGCTGTGTCCCTCCTGCAGGCACCAGGTTGAGTTTAGAGAACTGTTGTCTCCTTCTCAGTCATGGAAGAGATCTTGGAGAAGCTCCTATGGACGATGCTGGAGTGACCTGTCTCCTCACTGAGGGCATTGACCAGTCTGGAAAGGATGGTGACCTTAAACTTCTTGAAGTCCTGGCCCATGAAGACGTAGAGGACGGGGTTCATGCAGCTGTTGGAGGCGGCGAGGGCCGTGGTGAGGGGGATGCCGACCTCGAACACGGAGCGTGGCACCACGTTGGGCTCCGTTTCCAGCAGGTTCAGCAGGTGGTAGGGACTCCAGCAAAGGAAGAAGGTGACTATAATGGTGACAATGATCTTGAAGGGCTTTTTGGACTTGGCCAGGCGGTTCCGGCGCAGGTTGAAGAAGATGGCGACGTAGCAGGAGGTGGTGATGGTGATGGGCAGGATGTACCCGGCGAGGAACCGGGTGATGTTCACCGCGCGGTGCCTCATCAGAGCCAGGGCTTGGTAAGACTTGTTCCTGGAGAGGGAGAAGTTGCTGAAACAGATCACGGAATTTCGGGCTTGTGCCGTGTCTCGGAAGACGAGGGAGGGGCAGCTCATGAGGATGCCGAAGGTCCAGATGACCAAACACACCAAATAGGCCAGGTTGGTGGAGCGGTGGTTCTGGGACCAGACCGGGAACACCACGGACACGTAGCGGTCGATGCTGATGGTGGTGAGGAGCAGGACACTCGTGTACATGTTGAGGATGAGGAGGAAGGAGTTGAGCTTGCACATGACGGTGCCGAAGATCCAGTTGTAGCGCATGGCCGTGTACGTGATGTTTATGGGCAGGAAGATGTTGAAGAGGAAATCGGCCACGGCCAGGTTAAGGAACCAGATGGCATTGACCGACTTCTTCATCTTCAGGGTTATGATGGCGATGACCAGGCCGTTCCCCAGGATGCCCAACACGCAGGACACGGTGTAGATGATGACGGAGATGATCCTTGCGATGTCTGTCGGGTCGTGGGATGGGTCCACCCACACACTGCTCACATCCTCGTAGGTGTAATCCTGGTAGTCACTGTAGTTCTCCAGGTCATCCAAGTAATTGGACAAATTGGAAAGTGCCATTCTCTGGATAAACCCCAGGCTGGGCAGCCCCGGGAGCTCCAGCTGATGGTGTTTCTCTGCTGGGCAAACACACGGTGTCAATCACTGCAGGAGGGACAGCAGCCCCCAACACGTGGGCAAGAGGGGATGGGAGCAAAGGGGCAGAGCACACACCATGGGGACCCCCCAACTGGCCCCACAGAAGGGTGTTCCTGCAGCTCCTCACCGAGTTCCCACCCCCCAACCATGAGACATCAGGACGTGATTCAGCCCCTCATCTCCACCAGGATGTGGCTGCAGCCTCATCCTGCAGCAAATGTCTGTTACCCACCTACTTCCAGGGGAGAAACCAGCACTGTGCTTATTAACAGCTCATTATCAGCTTTGAGACCTTCCAATCTGCAACACATTAGGACTCTTCTGTATTTTTTCCCCTGAGTGTGCAGCAAATTGGACTGAAAATCCAGTGGGCAGCTCCCCACTCACCCCGATGACCCCAGGCACCCTCCCACCTCTCCCCTCTCACCTCCTCCCCGGTGTGGTGGCCGCGCTCCAGCAGGATGGGGAAGGGGCACCGGGTCAGTGTCCCACGGCACAAGGGCAGCTCCCTCCACACAGGCTCAGGGGCTGAGCTGTAACATTAAAGCCAAGATCAAACAAAGGCCGTTCACCCTCGGATGTGGATCCAAGGGAGGAAACGGGCTCTGCTGTGCTTTAACCCTGTGCAGCCTCCCCTGGGGGGCTGTGCTGGCCTGGGGACCCTCCTCACCACCAGTTTGGTGGAGTTGAGGTCCTGTCCTGATCCCTGCAGGTTTTGGGGTAACCAGGACAGAAATCCTGTCGTGTACACTCAGCACAAGCTCCCAGTGGGAGCAGCATCAGTGGGAGCACACACAGAACCAACAGTCAAACCCACAGCCACATCACTATAAATAAAGACATAATAAATAAAAACAAAGAGGTGCCTCATCTGCATTATCTGTTTTGCATCCTGGACCCTCAGAGGGTTATTTTTTCTGATTAAATCGGTGTCCTGTGTGTTTTGAAATGTTAAGTGTGATAACCAAAGGGGTTGTTTGCCATCACCACACTCTGGTCTCCAGTGGTCACGTGGAGCCCTCGTGCAATGGGTTCAACCACCCCCTTGAACCATCACAGTGGGTTAAAGCCAAAAGCCATCAAACCTGAGCAAGCCTGGCATGAGGAGCAGGGCCTGTGTGTCCCCCAGCATGGACTATCCCACCCAGACATGTCCCAGAGGAGGACGAGGCTCTGCCCACCCAGGGACCCTCCCTATTCCCAAGGCATTTCACCTCCAAGGTCCCAGCACGTCACCCTCCCCCCAGCCCTGCTTTGAACCCCCCTGTGTTTGTGTTGGAACCTATTGTTTCTCCCTGGGCTTCTCCTCCTGTTCCTTCCTGCCATTGCTGCTGCAAAGTTCCTGGCCAGGGGGTTAAATCCCACCCCAGCACCTCCCCCCTTGCTGAGCTCCAGAAAAGCAGCCAGAATAAGGAAGGGTTTGGTGTAAAGCTTGGGAAATATTTGCAGCTGGAAAGGGGCCTTGTCCCAGCAAACCCTTGATGGTCAAGAGATGAATTAAAGTTGATGATCTGATGGAAGGAACAGAATCAGCAGAACTGACTCTTGATGTTCCTGGGTAATGAGTCGCTGCTTTATGGACCAGCAGTTTTCAGGTCAACCCCTTCCCAAAGGGAAAGGTGGGAGAGCCCAGAACCCACGTCCATCCCACCCCACCCCATTGCCTCATATCCCATCCCACCCCATTGCATCACATCCCATCCCATCCCACCCCACCCTGTCCTGTCCCTTCCCACCACCCAGAGAGCTCCAAAGCTCCCAGAACAGGCTCTATAACCCTGGAGAAACCCCCAAAAATGCCATCTACCCCCATTTCCACCACACCTGTGGTGTGAGTGAGGCACCCCCAGGGCTGGGCACTCCCCCTCACCACCCTGGGGTCACCCTGACCCCACGTTGTGTCCCTGCTCCGGGTGGGCAGAGGATCCTCTTCCCCCTGTGTCCACTTACAGATTTTTAACATAAAATCTCCTCTTCATTATTCTTTTTCCTTCCTGAGCCTGATGACTTTCAGACTGTCCAAAGCTCCATTGAACAGGTTATTTATTTGAATTCCCTGTTCATTCTGCCCCACCAGGTGGGGCAGCAGGTTGGGCTCAGCCTCCAGCTGGGATGAGGATGGTGGAGAGCAACAGGAACATCAGGACTCTGTTTCCCCCCGGGATTTGGAGGATGTTGGATTTGTTTCCAGGGCTCCTGAGGATGATGGATTTGTTTCCAGGGCCCAAACCCCAGAGCAGCGGGGAGGCAGCTGCCAACCCCACCAGGAACATTCCAGATGGTTCCGGGGAGCTCAGGGGCAGGATGGGCACCAGGGGCCCAGACCCCCTGGAAAACCATCCAGCAAATTTCAGGGAGGCAGCTGCATGAAACCTCTTCATTTCTCACTGCTAAAAAACCCAAAGACTGGAAAATTAAAAAAAAAAACAAAAAAAAAAAAAAAAGAAAAGAAAGCCACATAATACTAAGAGTGTTCCATCGCTGCTCTGTGGGTTGAAAATTCCCAGCTCGAGCCAAAACCACTGTTCTCCCGTCGGTCTATTCATCTCTGTCCTCCTACCTCAACAAAAAACGAGCCCAGGATTTACCCAAAATAGCCCCCGGGCCCGTCGCTCCCGCAGCTGTGTTTGTGTTGGTACCCAGAGCGGGCCGCGCATTCCCGACGGGCGGCGCATCGGCAGCATCCCCAGGATGAGGTCAGGGATGTTGTTCTTGGGGAGGCAACAGGAAGCGGGGAGAGAACAGCAGAAAATGTTCAAATCCAGCTTTTCTGGGCGAAAACTCTTCCGCGGCCGGCCCAGACGGGCGGGGGACGGATGTGAGTGGGGACCGGGGGGAGCTCGGCTGGAGCCGCGTGCGGGGACACGGGGAGGGCGGGGGGTGCTCGGCACCTGGCAGGGGGTACCCCCGGCACGGGCAGTGCCAGAGCCCTGCACCGGGAGTTGTAGGGATGGGCAGGGTGCCAGCACCTCCTCCTGCCCCCCCAGGCTTTTACTGGAGGAACTGGTGCAGGTTGGGGAAAAAAAAGTAGAAGCAAATCAAACCAAACAAAAAAAATCAAATCAAACCAACAGAGCAAACCTTGAGCACAGCAGGTCCTGCCTGAGCTGTCAAAGCACATCACACTTTTATCCACATCATGCGACCAAACCGGGCAGGGACCAGTCTGTGCTGGAGCTGCAGCCCTGGGGAAACTGGGGGTGCCCCTGGGTTAGTGCCAGTCCCCCCAGAGCACCCGCGGGAGCACCCAGGGACGGGACAAGCAATGCCCTGGGAAGCAGGTGGTGCCGGGGTGGGCTCTGCTCGCCGCTGCCGCCCCCGGGCAGCTGCTCCGCCTGTTTCTCCTCCGAGCACTTCCCTCCCTCCTCCCGAGCTCACCGCAGACCCCCGGCCGCTTCCTCCTCCGGGGGGAGGCACAGCAGAGCCCACGCAGCCCCGGCACAGCCCTGGCATAACCTCGGCACGGACTCGATCCCCGGCACAGCCCTGGCATAACCCTGGCACGGCCCCGATCCCCGGCATGGCCCCATTGCTGGCACATGCCTGGGAGAACACACGGGAGCTCAGCTGAGGACCCTGGGCAAGGGCACGGAGCTAAACAGAACCTCCGTGTCCCCCTGGACCCCACTGAGCCCTGGATGTGTCTGGAGGGCAGGGACATCCCTGGGGACATGTGGCAGGTGCTGAGTGCAGTCTCGTGGGGGCTGATGGCTCTGGTTGAGCTTGTCCCACCCTTCAGGCTGGATCCCGAGCATCCCTAGGGATTCCACGGGCCAGATCTCATGCTCTAAGGAAAAACGGGTGCAAGTCCCATCCCAAGGTGGCACCTGAAGCCACTCCATCCATCCCCCACATGTTCCAGCCCAGGGTGACGCAGGAGGGACATTCCTGTCGGGATCCAGCTCCCAGTCCCACACGGGAATTGCCAGGTCTCAGGGGACCAAGAAACCGAAAGGAATGGGAAAGCAGCTCTGGGGACCCAGCTCCAGTCCCCCCTTATTTTAGCCAGCCACTGCCAAGGCAACAGCGGCCACAGGGAAGGACCTGGTGCAGATCCCACTCCCCACCGGGATGGAGCCCCAGCAGGGATTTGCCCCCAGGTGTAAAACAACCACCAGCCCATCAAAAAGGAGCTCAGACCTCACCACTGCAAAGCCCCGAACCCTGCCCTGCCCCAGAGCTGCTCCTGGCCACAGTCCCAGCCGTGCCACCTTCCCTGATCCCTCTGTCCTGCTCCAGGATGCCAGGGGAGAGGCAGCAGCAGGTCAAACAGGGGCTCCTGCCAGGGAGGATCCAGGCTGGAAGCTCCCAGTGCTTCCCCAGGAGCTGGGGACCCCCAGGGCAAAAGGAGGGGGGCACAGCCAGTGCCCACGGGGGAGACTGAGGCACAGGGCTCTGCTCCAGGGCAGAGGGTGGTGGGAACCTGATCCCTACCTGTATCCACGGCACTCAGACACCTCCTGCTTCACCAGCACGGAGCCAGGACCCCCCGGCTTGGGCATCCCCAGCTGCTCCACACATCCCAGCTAAGGCTGTGGCCCCTGCCCGTGTGAACAGCACAGGGGAAAAAAGGAATGGCTGGAAAATGCAGCCTTAAAAAAGCTGCTGTGCCCAGGGTGGGACAGAATAACATGAGTCAGTGTTTATCTGGGCAGCGCCGGCCGGGGCTGTGCGGGACGGGACGGGACGGGAGGGATTCCATGGATCCCCCCAGCCACAGCGGGGGGAACGCACCCCAATCCAGCCAGAAAGTGGCGTTTAACCTCAAAATTCGGGGCATGAAAGGCTCTTGCCGGGGTGAAACCCCAGCAGGATCCAGGCAAAGGAGTGTCTCCCTCCCTGGCACGAAGTTTGGTCAAGAGCCGCCCCATCAGTAAAATCCCAGCCTTTTGCTCCATCCATTCTGTTCTCAGGAAGGTCTGAGGATTAAAGGGGAAAATCTTGGGCGTTTGTACCTACACAGGCAAAGATTTTCTTTAGAAAGGGAAGTTTGTGCTTCTGAGCTCCTTCTAATTACTCAACCTCCAAGATAATAAAACTTCTTTCATCTCCTCTCTTTCTTTTCTAATAATCCAAGGTTCTCCTGGCACTTTGCAGGCAATAAAAAGACTCATAAATCTCCTTTTTTTGGAGCATCCTTCCTGCTCCATCCCACCAGCACAGGGAGCACATCCCTGACCATGGGTTGGGGACAAAGCCTTGGGGACATCACTCCGGATTTTGAGGTACAAAGAACAAGGAAAGGGAGAAAAAAAGAGAAGAGTCTGCTGGAGGGACGGACGTGACCGTGAGGGGATGGGGACAGATGGGACAGAGAGCTCAGCCCCCCCGAGTGAGAAAGTCCCCCGGATCTGCAGGGGCATCCTCGCAGCTGGGTTGGCATTGCCAGCTGAATGCTGATCAGCACGGCAAAGAAAAGCCCCCTGTTCTCCCTGTCCCCCCCGAGGTGACACTGCCACACTGTAAGGACATCACCCCCCCAGATTCACACCCAGCTCCTCTCCCTTCCCTGCAGCTTTCCCACCACTGAGGGCTTCTACCACCTCAGGCTGCAAAGCCCAGCTCCAAAAGAGGTGGGGATTTTGTGGAAAATTAGGGAAAATGTGGGGTTTGGGGTGGAGGACAGGGGTGACCCCAGAGGTCCCCACCACCCACTGCCCTGTGCTGTCCCAAATCCACTTTATAACAACAGGGGAGCAAAAACCTCAACTGGCTGCAAAACCCTCCTCCCAAATCCCTGTGAAGATACAGAAATTAATACATACAGAAATCCAGAGGGGTTTACCTGAGCTGGATAAATCCCCAAGGATTTTCAGCACCTGGAGGTTGGATTAGACATCCCTGCTCCTTCTATAACCACATCAGGACTGGCATTGGATCATTTGGCTTCCAGGCTGGAGCTGACAGGGGTGCTGTGGTGGTTCTCATCCCAAGGACACTCACAGGGAATGGAGGATGAGGAAAAGAAATGCAGCTGGTGGGATAAACCAGCTGGGCACAGAGATGGGCAGAGCCTGGGAAGGGGAAGCGAAGCTCTGGGGGAGGATGTGGGACTCGGACACAGAGAGGGGATGTGGTAGTGGCTGCCCCTGGTGACGTGTCCCCTCCACCACCCTGTGCTGCCCACAGTGGCGTGGGAGCCCTGTGGGACCCCTCAGGAAGGTCTGGCCATCCCTCACTGGGGTCCTGTTGCTGCTGATGAGGGGTGAGCACATCCAGAGGGTTCCCTCAGGTTTCTCCACCCCTGGAGGCCCCTCACGCCTGTTCCCCAGGGCCCCCATGTCCTTGTCCCACTCCTGGGATACTCCTGGCCTGGCACATGCAGGAGTGGAGTCACCCAAAGCCACCCTGGGGTGCAGGGAACACAGGGAGCACATCCCTGCCTTGGCCAGGTCCTGCCTGTTCCCAGCTGTTGATCCATCTGGGCCGAGGTGGGATCCAGCAGAGCATTCCCAGGGATGAATCAGCCTGTCCTGGTTTGCACTGGGAGCAGGACAGGGGGGCACCAGCCAAGGGCTGTGCTGACCCCAACCCTGGGAGGAGGTGGGAGCTGCTGGTGGCATGTCCAGAGCATCTGTTGATCCATCATGGGCTGAGCCTGCATGGGCACAAATCCCTGCCCTGAGCCCATCCAGAGGGAGATACCAACACCTGGACCAAAAGCTGGCACCACACACCTGCCCTGGAGCACCACCCAGCCCCCACCTGCTCCCCACCACCAACACCCACGAGTTCTCTGCCTTCACACACTCAAGGGAGAAATCCCAGTTTCCTCAGAGCCTCTGGCACAACTGGAAAACCACCCCCCAGCTGTGCCCTGGGGCCGGTGGGGGATGCCCTGAGGGAGCTCAGGGGCACCACGTCCCGTGCAGGTGGGGACACTGACCCCTGGCACACGTGGCTGAGCTCCTGCAGGAGCCAAGAAAGAGGAATTGGGGCCGGGGCCCACTTTGCACAACGGGCTGTGTCGCAACATCCCCGAGGCTGAATCAGGAGGAAAAGTGCTGATGTGCAGGATCGGCGGTGCAGGGAAAGGAGAAGAGACCCGAAAAGCCCCGATGTTTGCACGGAGGGTGAGGGTCAGGGTGCCAGTGGGGCAGCTCGGGACGGGCACGCTGTGATCCCTCTCTACCAGCACCCCGGGATGGGCAGCAGATCCACAGGGCACCGGTGCCAGTGCAGGGTGTGCCACACCTGTGGCACCTGTGGCAGGTCCCCTGTGGGGTGCAGCCCCTCTGCCCGGGGGGAGCAGTGACCCCATGGCAATGAGGAATGCAGTTCGCTCCCCAAAATAATAAAACCCAGGAGAAATGTGGTCCTGGATTGGGGGAATCCCCCGGGCTGGACCTGCCCCATTGCTCCGCCGCAGGTCCCGTCCCATCCCCTCCCGCAGAAACACTCCCAGTCCTCCCACTGACACACCCAGTGCTCCCAGTATTCCCCCACCGAGCCTTCCAGTCACCTTTCCAAGTACCTCGAGCAGTGCCAGGCTGTGCCGCCGCTCAGCGTGGGGCGGGTCGGGGTGCCCGGCGGGGGCAGGGACATCCCATTCCCAGGCGGATCCCGGGCCGGCAGGAGCAGCCACAGGCACGGACGGGCCGCTCTCACCGGCTTTAAGTGCGAGGGGAGTGGGAAGGAGTCCCGGCCACATCCATCACCAGGGTTTTCTTGGCAGCAGGACCCTGCGGGAGCAACAGCTGGGAGAGGGTGTGACGCTGGGAACGCTGGCCCCGGTCCTGCCACGGCCCAGCGTGAGGAAGCAACAACAGCTTCCCAAGGAGCCTCCTTTCCTGTGCCGGCCCCCGGCAGGGCTCCCACCGCCCCGAGCAGGGAGAAGGGAGCGCAGAGCCCTCCACGGGGATGCTGCTCCTCCAGGGGCAGGCAGGTGGCTGCCAGCCCCTCCCGTGCTGTCCCCACCCCGGGTCACCGCTGTCCTCCCTCGCCCCACCGCCCCCAACTCCTGCCGAGACGTTGAGTCACATCCCCTCGGCAAATCTGGCTCCCAAACGCCGCTGCTGCTCCGGGGCTGCTTTCCCGATGGGTTTCATTAGCACCAGGATGCTGCAGCTGCTTCCAGGCAGCACCCCCAGCCCGAGGAGCTCTGTGGTGGCAGCTCTGTCACCCCCCAGTGACACCTGCAAGGAGAGTCCTTTGTGGGCACAGAGGGGCGTGAGGGGCACCTGGTTCCCCCGGGCAGGAGGGATGAGCAGGGATGGGGGTTCAGGGGGAGCCTGGCCACAAACAGGAAGGTTTTGGGGACAGCCCCCAGTTTAGGAGCACTGAGCAGCACAGTCCCCACCCACACGGAGCAGGAGGTTTGGATAACTCCACACTTGATGTGGCACTGGGAAAATTCCTTCCCTTCCCACGCAGTCCCTGCGCTCTCCAGCTGCGCCATCCCAGGCCCAGAGCTCAGCCTGGTGGGACCAGAGCCAGAGCAGGCTTGGGGTGCAAAGGCCCCAGAAATGTGAGGGAGTTTGGGGGGGTGATGGTTCACAGGTAAACCAAAGGGAGAAATGAACACAACTCAAGAGAGATTACAAGTCAGAGTTACAACTTAACAAAAAAATCACAATACATACAATGATACAAAGAAAAATCGGTTTTAACCCACAAAGCCAGATGTGTAACCCAGCACCCTGGGGCAGGAACAGAATGGTGTTCATTGGCCCCTGTGCTGAGCACCACGTGGGGCCTCTGAGTGCAAAGTAAAAGGAAAGGAAAACCTCTTGATGAGGATGATGGTCACAGTCCTGCTGAAGTTCTGGTCCTCCTCTGCATCCAAGTGGCACCCCAAGTCCCAAAACCCGAGGATTGTATCTGCTCAGGTTCAGGTGGGAGTGCCCAGTGCCTCCCCCAGGGTGGGCAGTGCCACAGTGGGTGATTTACTCTGTGAGCCATGGGATATTTTGGGAATCTTTGCTGGTCTGGGTCGTTGCAGCTGCTCATTGTGCCAGTCCCCAATGGCCCGTTGGCAGACATGGCCCCTCGGGTGGCTGTGAAGGTGTTGAGTCACCTGGTTGAAGACAGAGACACTCCCCATCTCCCAGGGTTCTGTAACACCCACCCTGCAGCCTGAGGTGCCAGGTGTGCCTTGGGCAGCTGCTGCCAACCATCCAGTATTAACAGTCCATCAGAAATGACACAGTTTTTGTGGTATCCACACAGTGACAAACTGGCCCCAGCCCCTGTAACCAGGACAGGGTGAGACCCCAACTTACCCCCTTCAGGCCTGGAGAAGGAGCAGGATTTGCTCCAGCACCGACCTTGGGTTTGCCACCAACCAGTTCAACCCTGTGCCCAGCAGAAAGGAAGTTCATCTACTACAGGTGATTAATTAAGGCTGATTAATTATCCTCAGCTGTAAAGACAGGCCACAAAACATCCTGTATCCAGTCAGCAAGGGAGCAAACCAACCACAAACTGATGTTATCACCTTTGGTGTGCCCCAAGGCAGCTCTGGGTGGCACCAGCCCGTGCCAGGGATGGGCACTGGGGGGGGGGGGGGGGGCCGGGGGGGGCCCCCAAACC
>JAWWEV010000037.1:10420504-10432956 GCA_035583235.1 Hafferia zeledoni | reverse complement strand
CAGGACAGGATGGGGAGGACAGGAGGGGACACGAGGGGGGCAGGAGGGGACATGGGGGGGACAGGACAGGATGGGGAGGACAGGAGGAGACACTGGCATGGAGGGCACGGGGGGATCTCCGCGGCTCTGCAGGAGCCCCTGGCCGGGCCCAGGAGGGCACGGGGAGCTCCCCGGCCCGTCCTGCCCCTCGTGTGCCGCTGTCACAGGGACAGCCACGCGGGTCCCCCCGGGCAGTGCCGCGGGGTGGCGGGGCCGGGGGTCCTGGCTCAGCCCTGCCCGGGGCGCGGAGCGGCGGCCACAGCCCTGTGTGTGTCCGCAGGTGGCAGCGCCGCGCCGGGGATGGAGGCAGGATGAACCTGGTGGCCATGGCGACGGACCCCGAGCTGCAGTGGGTGGCCCTGTGGGTGCGGGCCCGCTGGGCCGCGGTGCTGGTGCTGCTGCTGAGCTGCACCGCGCTGCTCCTGCTGCCCCTCGGCGCCCTGGAGAGCCAGTGCCAGGCCCTGCTCAGGGGGCTGTCCTTCCTGAGGGGCAGGCTCGGCCCCCCGGCAGTGCCCGGGCTCCCCAGCACCGAGCTCAGCCTCACCTCCCGCGGGCTGGAGCTGCTGGTGCCCAAGGGAAAGGCCTCCCCAGGTAAGGAGGGGCTGGAGAGGGGCCGGGAGGGGGCTGGAGCATCTCTATGAGGAGGAGAGACCGGGGTGCTGGGCCTGGTTGGGCTGGAGAAGGGAAGGCTGAGAGGGGATCCATCAATCCACACAAATACCTCACCAATCCACACAAACATCTCCTCTCACCAATCCATAATAATATCTCACCAATCCACACAAACATCTCCTCTCACCAATCCACACAAGTATCTCCAAGGGCTGTCAGGGTGGTGCCCGACTGTTCAGTGGTGCCAGTGACAACACAAGGAGCAGTGGCCACAAACTGAAACCCACCAAGTTCCACCTCAACACGAGGCAGAACTTCTTTCCATGGAGGTGACAGAGCTCTGGAACTGCCCAGGGAGGGTGTGGAGTCTCCTCTCTGCAGACATTCCAACCCCACCTGTGTCACCTGCTCCAGGTGGCCCTGCCTGGGCAGGGGGTTGGACTGGGTGATCTCCAGAGATCCCTTCCCACCCCAACTATCCTGGGATTCTGTGAGTTATTGTATAAAACAGCCCCAACATGGAGATGTCCCCCGCTTCCTGAGCCTCTCCTGCAGCCCAGGATGGGAGGGACACCAGACCATGCTGGTGGGAGCTCTCACTGCCACCTGCACTGAGCCCCAGCTGGAAATGCCCCGAGGTGGGCCAGGCCCTCTCCAGGCCCTGACTGCATTCCAGGGCCCTGTGCCAGCGTTCCCTCCACACCCCTCTGTCTCTCCAAGGTTTTTCCTCGTGTTTTCAGTACCAGTAAGTTCTGCTGAGGAAACCAGAACACAGAGAGGTGTTTCAGTGCACAGGAACCTGGGATACGTGGCATTACTCCTGGAATCCTGGCTGGCCTGTCAGGCAAAGGCAGGAGGTTAATTTGGAAAACACTCAAAGGAACTATTATGATCCCAGCACTGTATCTTTGTTTGCATTAAAGCTCTTACTGCTGGGAAAATGTTGGATAGTTCAGTGAACAAACAGAAGTGGTGGGAGCAACCACACAACAATGTGTTAGAATTTCACCTAAAATAATGCCAAGATGTTTTGAGACACTGTGTCCTCCCACACAAAGCAGTTTGGTGGCCAGAGTGAGTTTGGCTACACAGCTTTGGCCACCTTGGGCCTGCTGCTCCCAGGTCCTGCCTGACCACACTTCCTGCCAGGAATGGCTCTGCTGCCTCGTGCTTGGCCTGGAAATGTGGCCTAAACCTCTGTGGGTGGTGACCCAGCAGAGCCTGGAACACAAACTCTGTCCCAGTTCTTAGAGACTGGTTTTGTTTAGTTTTTGTATCAGTGAAAAAGGAAGGCCATAGAATCCTGGAATATCCCAAGGTGGAAGGGACTCGTGGAGTCCAGAGCTCCAGAGGTTTTCACTCAAACTCCCACCCCTGTTCTCTGCCCCTTTCTGTTGCCCTGCAGAAGTGAAGCTGGAAGCCAGGGCAGCCCTGAACCAAGCCCTGGAGATGAAGCGCCAAGGGAAGCGAGAGAAGGCCCACAAACTCTTCCTGTACGCCCTCAAAATGGACCCGGACTACGTGGACGCCCTGAACGAGTTTGGGATCTTCTCCGAGGAGGAGAAGGACATCCTCCAAGCCGACTACCTGTACTCCAAGGCCCTGACCATCTCCCCCCACAACGAGAAGGCCCTGAGCAACCGGGGCCGGACGCTGCCCTTGGTGGAGGAGATCGACCAGAGGTACTTCAGCATCATCGACAGCAAAGTGAAGAAGGTGATGGCCATCCCCAAGGGCAACTCTGCCCTGCGGCGCGTGATGGAGGAGTCCTACTACCACCACATCTACCACACGGTGGCCATCGAGGGCAACACGCTGACGCTGTCCGAGATCCGGCACATCATCGAGACCCGGTACGCGGTGCCGGGCAAGAGCCTGGTGGAGCAGAACGAGGTGATCGGGATGCACGCGGCCCTCAAGTACGTCAACACCACGCTGGTGTCGCGCATCGGCTCCGTCACCATCGCCGACATCCTGGAGATCCACCGGCGCGTCCTGGGCTACGCCGACCCGGTGGAGGCCGGGCGGTTCCGCACCACGCAGGTGTTCGTGGGGCACCACATCCCGCCGCACCCGCGCGACGTGGAGCAGCAGATGCGGGAGCTGGTGCAGTGGATGAACTCGGAGGACGCCCTGGGGCTGCACCCCGTGGAGTTCGCGGCGCTGGCGCACTACAAGCTGGTTTACATCCACCCCTTCGTGGACGGCAACGGCCGCACGTCGCGGCTGCTGATGAACCTGATCCTGATGCAGGCGGGGTACCCGCCCATCACCGTGCGCAAGGAGCAGCGCGCCGAGTACTACCACGTCCTGGAGGTGGCCAACGAGGGCGACGTGCGGCCCTTCATCCGCTTCATCGCCAAGTGCGCCGAGACCACGCTGGACATGCTGCTCATCGCCACCACCGAGCACGCCGTGGGCCTGCCCGCGGCCAGCACCGGCACCGCCGGCTGCCCACACACCATCCCCGTCAAGACCTGAGCGTGGGGGATACACTCCGAACTCCAGGCCACTCGGTGTTCCTGCTGGGAAGTAACTGGACAGGAGGTGTCACTCTTTAGCATTTCCTTTATTTAAAGTGTCTTACATTGGATTAAATTAATATAATTTATTTCTATAGGTCACGCCGGGATGGAACGTGCCCCGTTGGTGGTGGCTGCGCACTAGAACTTGCTTGTGCTGCTGCAGGGAGTGGGCAGAGGTGTAGGAGGGGCTCAGAAACACAAACTAGAATTTAATTTCTCCTCAAAGTTAAGCTCTGAGGAGCTGCTTAAATCACAACCCAGGCAGTTACTGCCATGTCTTGACTTTGGCAAGGAGCTGCTTGGCTAAGTCTAAACTGAGTGGGTTTTTGTGTTACCTCCTCCCTGTTCAAAAACACCCCCCTGGGGGAACAGCCCTGTCCCAGCTGTCAGTCAGACTGTGTCCTGTCAGTCCCACAGGCACTGGGCAGGAAGGAGCCTGGACTCCAGTTCCAAGTCATCCTTCCCCTCCCAGATCTGTTTTCATAGCACTTTGCATGTTTACTTTCAGGTGCCTTTCCTGAGGCCAGTTTTGTACAACAAGTGGGAAGTACTGAGTGTAGGATTACAGGTGGTGGGAGTGGAACAGGAGAAATGCTCTGACTTACTCACTTGAGAGGGAAGGAGTCCCTGGTGCTCCCAGGCCTCACCTCAGCGAGCAGGAGCCCTGGGAAAGCACAACTGTCCTCAGACATTTCAGTTCAGGGTTTAAAGGAGCTTGTGTCTGCAAAGCTGTGGGCAGAAAAGCTTGTTAGACATAACCAGGAGACAACAGCTGTGCCAGTTTGATAAGAATGTGTACAGAACATCTGCCAAAACCTTCAGTTTCTTTCGTCACACAAGGGAACTGTCACCATTAATCACAGGGTCACGTTGTTACTGCAATAAAAGCGTCAGGAATCACTCGAGGCCTCTCTGGGCTGCACTGGCAGCTGGTGCAGCACCTGGAAACTGCTGAGCAGTTCACAGAATCACTTTGTCTCTGTTTTTTTAAGGTAAAAGCACCCCCAGAAAAGCTCCCTTCCCACCACCTCCAAGTTCAGAGAAATTCCATTTAAAATCCCAGTTCAGGTGCTGTTAAGCTTAACCCCTTTACAAAAGCTGTTAGACTGTCCCAGACCAGGGTTAATCCTCTTCCCTTTTAACTCTCTTACCTGCCAGGGAGTTAGGACTCATTTTATACAAGCAGAAAGCAGGATGAGACTGGGAGTGCTCCTGATCCCTGGTGCCAGGGAAGGCAGGCAGTGTGTGAGGAAGGGGGTTCTGTCCTTACAAAACGTGCTTATTTTTGTTGTGCAACCTGAGTACGAATAAAATCTGCACTTTAGAGCTCTGGGGGGGAAAAAGTGTTATTTTAGTAACAGATTAATAAACTATTTTAATATGAAAGTCTGTGTTTGGAATAGGTTTGCTCAGAACACTTTGCTGCAGTGAATGAAGGAGTTGAGGAGGAGGAAGGTCCGTGGTGCAGGTCTTGGCTCCCTCAGCCCTGTGACATCATGAGCAGACTCACCATTTCACAGTAAAGCCAAGTGAAATCAGCACAGAAAAGAGTGTTTATTTGCAGCAGTGTTTGTGTGGTACAGGTGAACTCGGTGCTGGGGTCCCCCCTCACATTCCCCCCTGTGTGGTGACTTCCAGAACAAGCAGGAATGTTTCTATCCAAGATCATCCCACATGCTTGGAAAGTCTGAGGTGATTGCTGATTTCAGGATGTTCAGAGCAGACAGAATGAGCTGCTGGAAGGTCTGAGTGACACTATCTGAACACACCTGAGGTGAGAGGTACCTCAACACCCTCCAGCTGCCAGAGGGTAAGTGCAGTTCCAACACCCACAGTTAAACAAAAGCAACAGTGTTTATAGAAAACCTTTGAGAACTTGAGTTTAATAAACCAAGAAACGTCAGCTTGCACTTCACAGTTGTACAAAACCATACAGAAACCACCTGCAAAGGACACATGAGCTAGCTAACAAAACCAACCAAAAATATGGTCCTCAGCAACAGCACAAACAGCATCATGGGAAACAAAAACTGCCACATCTAAGGAGTAGCCCATGACATTCAAAAATAATCCTCTGAATGTCTTTTACAAATACACCATATAAAAAACAGGGCAACTGGAACAGAACGTGAACTGAATACATATATATGTATATCTGGGTATCTACATATACACACATATGTAGAAACTCTCCCAATACTAAAGTAGGCCATAGTGGTGAAGTTGGAGCATCTGCCATTGGACTGTGCATGGAAGGAGGTGACTGTCCCTGCGTGCGTGGGGCTGGGTGGAACAGGGGCTTGTGGCCAGAGAGAATGTCTGCAGTCACAATCTGAGCTGCCCAGGGGGCTTGCCAAGGGTCTCACATTGCATCTCATTCGTTAATGAAAGAGAATTGTTGGACAGTACTCAAAAAACTCCAAGCTGGACAGGAAATATTTCCCCTTTCGTTACCCTCAATATGAGGAATCATAGAACACCATTTTACCAGAACAAAAGTATAACTCTTTGCTCTTGAGAGGAAAACCACCTGGGTTTGTGCCATCCTACACTGATCCCATGAATGCAGCAGTCCAGAACAGTATTTCCATGATTGTGACAGGCTTTCTCTCCTTGCCAGCATAAGGACACAACATGGCTTCCATAAAGGCATTTCACATTGGACCAGACCTGCTGATTGCTCACTTTTTGCTCACTTTTTCAGTAGCATCTTGGCAAAATCAGCATTGGACATCTTTTTAGGCTCTGCAGGGGGCTCAGCTGAAGTTGCTGGTGAGTTCTGGACCATCCCATTCTCAGCCTTGGCCACAGGGTTGCTCTGGCGCTGCAACGCTCGGGGCATCATGGAGAGCTGTGTCCTTCCCTTCCCTCGCCTGCAGGGCAAAAAACACCCCTTGAAACACTCTTGGGCTTGGGCAAACAACAAGGCCTTTGTTCACTATGAGGAACACCCAGTTAAATGTTATTCCTGTCATTTGTTCCAGTGATAAGCAGTGCAAAGCTTTCAATGGGTGGCACAACAACTCCTAAATCCCAATGCCCAGCAACCCCCGTGTTCCCTGGCAAGGCCAGGCCATGTCCCAGCCCACACTTACGCTCCAAACAGGTGCCGTGGTGCCAGGGGGGCCCTGCCAGCTTGGGGGGCCCTGCCAGCCTCGGGGCCCCTCCTCAGGGGAGGGTTGCTGATCATCACCTTGATCACGTGGTCCTTCACCGTCAGCCCGTCCATCTTCAGCACGGCCTGCGAGGCCTGGGCTTCGTTTTCATACTCCACATAGGCCAGGCCCTGGACAAGCAAAACAAACAGGCTGCATCATAGAATCACAGAATTACAGAATGGATTGAGTTGGAAGAGACCTCTGAGATCAGCAATCCAACCCTTGATCCAACCCCACTGTGATCACCCCAACTTGATCCAACAACATCTTGATCCAACCCTACTGTGATCACCAGCCCAGGGCACGGAGTGCCCTGGGCTGGTGATCACAGTGGGGGTGGATCAAGTTGGTGTTGGTTTAAGATGTGGTGATCACAGTGGGGTTGGATCAAGAGTGGGATTGTTCTCACTCAGTGCCACATCCATAGAATCACACAATTACAGAATGGATTGGGTTGGAAGAGACCTCTGAGATCATCAATCCAACCCCACTGTGATCACCAGCCCACTACACCTACCTTGGGTTTCCCAGCTCTGTTGGTGACCAGCCGAATGTCCTTCACATTCCCATGTGCTTTACACAGCTCTTCCAGCTCTTCCTTAGTGCAGGAAAATGGCAAACCAGATATAAACAGCTTATGTTTCTCCAGGGTAGTGCTATACCTAAACACCTGGAGAAACAAATAGGATGTTAGTTCACAAACCAGCTGGAGACTCCAAGGATTTCATATTTGTGTGGTCCAAAAACTACCTTAAAGCCATGAGCAGAACCTTGGAAGGTATTCCCATAAAAACACAGGGATACTCTTAAGGACTTGCAAGTAAATGGTTCTAAACATCCATGTCTCCTCCTGCCAGTGATAGTCCTAGAATATCCTGGGTTGGAAGGGATCCACAGGGATCAGAGCCCAACTCCTGTAATAATATATCTATACTAACATCTTCTTGCTCAGCTATCAGTGTATGAGCAGTGAATTTTAATGTGCAATAACTCCATAATGCAGCAAAACACTGACTGGAGCCCTGATCTCTGGTACAGCCCAGTAACAACCAGTGGGTTGTGCAACAAACCCTGTACAGACCCAACCAAAAATGTTCCTCAGAACCTGAGATGCTCAGGGAAGCACCTGGGCAGGTCACACCACTAAAAACTACCCAAACTATCAGACTTCTTCAAGTCTTGAGTAAATTGATGTCAATCCTGGTCCATGGCCAAGTAGCAAAGACACAAGAAATCTCAGGAAAGAGTTTCCCAAAGTGGCACAACCTGAATTCCTGGGATGTGAGCCCTCTGGACACAACACACTGCACCAGCTCCCCTCTGCAGCCCTTCTGTGCAACCTGAACCAGTAAGACTTTACCTTAAAGTCTGGATTCTTGTTCTTGTCCACACATGGAGACACAAACATGGGCCTTCCCTCCACGGCCGTGCGATCCAAGGCCAGGGCGCGCAGAGCCGATTCCTCCTCCTGGAACTGCACGTAGCAGTACCCCCGGAAGGTGCCCTTGTTGCTGAACACTGGCCTGATCTCTGCCACCTCCCCACAGCCCCCAAACAGCTCCCTCAGCTTGGCCTCGGGCTCGGCCATGCTGTAGGACAGGTTGCTGACAAACACGGTGACTTTGTCCTTGCTGCTGTCGTGGAGAACTTTGGGCACGTCCTTGCGACTGGCAGAGGCCTTTTCCTTTGGGTTTGCTGCCCCATCTGCCTTCTCAGGGGCACTTCTCCCAAACAGTCCAGTCTCCACCTCCATGTCTTCCTCGGGAAGCACACCATCACCCTCTCCCCTGTGCCTCTTGCTGGGTAGCTCTAAATAATGAAAATAAAGATCTTATTAGAAAAAAATTACCCCATTTCATTCAGTGTTCAAACTAATGTGTCCTCCATTCCCACTGTGGAGCTTGGAAGTGTCACTGCATTTGTGGTTCCACATACCAAGTCTTGATGACACAAAATAAAAAGGTTAATTAACAAGTAACAGATTATTCCACCCAGACATCTTTAGATAGAAGCAACAGGAATATTCATTCCTTTTTTCAGTCAGTTGCAACTCACAGTTGCTGATTCATGTTCTTTTAGCTTGTGTAATGGGATTTCTTTTTAAAGAAAGAAAATCTAAAAGCTCCCAAAACTCCCAGGGGCAGCAACCTATTCAAGTCTTCTGTTCCCACCTTCCCAGAGCTGCTGCAACACTGAATAACCCAATTTACACACATGGCTCAGCATCATAGGATGAGTCAGAAAGTTACTTTAAAAAAAATGAAGTAAAAAAATATTTCTTCAAAATAAGAAGTCTAGAAAACTCTAGAAGTTCTTAAAAACGTGTTCCTGTTGGTTAAAAACCATTTAGCTTTGCTTTCATTTCAGCCCCACAACAAAGCCCTGCCAGAGAGGGAAGCCCTGAAAGCACAGCAGCTCTGAAGACACCAGTGATGGCAACTCCTCATCTGCCTCCAACACAAACCAGCAACAACCCTGTGGCCAGAGGTGTGGATTTTTAATTTTATTTTATTTTTACCTTCTTCTTGCCCCCACTCCCCCTCCTCCTCCTCCTCTGCCTTGCGCTTGTCTCCAGTCCTGGCTCTCTTGGCCTTTTTGGACGCTTTCTTTTCTGCCCGAGCCTGTTTTCGTTGCTCAGCTTTCTCCTCCTCCTGCTTTGCCAGAGCAGCTTCTTTCTCAGCAGCCTGCAGAGATGTAAGATTTATTTATTATTTTTTTTCCTGGTGACTGCAGATTGCAGAGTGTTTTCTGGAGCACTGAACCCAGAGGGTTTTCTCCTGGGCTCCATTAACCACAGCACTAATGGGAACATCACTTAAAGCCCATCTCAGTTATTTGCTCTTACAGCTTTCCTGGAGTGCACATCACTCCTTTATCCACCCAAGGGTCACAGGGGGAAAGATGCAAAGCATCAAAAGAGGTTGTTAACGGTAGTTTTAAACCAAAAATCGATAGTTCTGAGGTTTTAAGACAATTCAGGCTGGGAAGTAACATTAGAAATCTGACATTCAGACAAGCATGACCTTAACTGAGGTGCCTGAACTGCTTTGGTAGCTCACAAAGCTCTGACCTTTGCTCTTTGTTCATTAACTCGAGCTAATCTGTTCTCTGTTTTTTGAACAGCTGCATCCCAGTCTTCCAGTGTTCCTAGAGGATAAAATGAAAATTAATTAAAAGAGGCTCATATTTAGCTCTCTCATCATTCCAAAATACAAGTCTGGAGACATAAGAGTGATTGCATTCATGGAACTTGCTCTTAACATTAAACATTACATGAAAAATTTAACTAGAATGAGGAGATTCAAAGAAAACAAAACTAGGAGCCAAGCAGAGCAGAACCCTCTCACTTAGAATATGACACTCCAAAAGGGCATGGAAAAACCCAGGAATTTCAGCAGGCTCCAAGTCAGGCCAGAAGAGAAGGGAAGCAGAGAGAGCTGTGTGTGTGCAGGACAGCAGTGAAAGGACAGTGGGCACAAACACCGGCTCAGAGTTCACTCTGTGCTGTCACACACCAGCCAGGCTGGGTAAGACCAGCCGAGGTGCAGGCAATTAACTCCCTCCTGTGAGCCAGCTAATCACCTTCAATCCTCTCCAGGGTGAGCAGCACCTCGCAGACGTGCTCGGGGTAGTCGCTGGTGCACTGCACGGCGCGGTGCAGGGCCTTCCTGCAGTGCTGGGTGTCCCCGTGGGCCCTGCGGGAGGGAAGCACTCAGGGGCCAAACCTCACACACAGCAGGGTCACAGCACAGCTGCTGCACCCCTGCAAACCTCCTCCCTCCTCCCCAGCAACTCCCACCCCTGGAATACACAGCAGAGCTGCCCCAGGACCCTCCAAACCCAAATGAAGCAAACCCGTGCTAAGCTAAGCCTTGTTTCACACACAGCAGGAGATGAGAAGGGAATTAACTCTCCCCCCAGACATGCTCTTACCTTTCGAGGTTATAATACTCCAGCCACATGTTTGCATATTTGGCATTTCCTTTAGTCATGATGTTGTCCCAGAGCTCTCTGGCTTTCTGCATGTTGTTGCACAGGCGGGCCTGGAACGGAGCCCCCAGAATACTCAGCACCACTTGGGATTGGTTCAACCCCACTAATCCCCAGCCAAGGGAAGAGCACAGATGATGCAGACACACCCAGGAACACAGATCAATCCTACTCCTCAGTAACACCTCCCTGCCCACCTGGTACACCCATCTCAGCTCTGGCTCCCACACACATTTCATTTTGAACATTATGAAAAATATTGGGCAGTTGCTTCTCTGAGTTCTTCCTTTTGGTGTTGATGAATGTACCTAACAGAGCACTGCAGCTCTTCTTGGACTTGATAATCTCAGAGGTCTTTTCCAACCCAACTGATTCTGTGATTCTCTCAGACTGAGAGCTTGTTTTGTGTTTAGTAAGAGGGGGAGTGGATTAGGAGACCCAGTGGGATTCACCTGCTCTGACTGTGTGTCCACAAACACACCAGACAGGTGACTGAGAACTGCTCTAGCATAACGTCAATATACCTATTTCTCCCTCCACTAATTGGCCAGGAAATGAAATAATTAATTCAGATTCAGGCCCACACTGTTCAGAGGATGACAATGCCCAAGACTTTGGTGGCCCACCCCATGCACTGTGCCAAGAGAAATCACAGCACAGGACTTATCCCAATTCCTGTGAGCCTGTGGGAAAGGATGGAACATAAACCATCCATAACCACATGCAGTGACTGCACCAGCACATTGACAGCTGTGCAGAGCAGGCAGCACCAAACTGGGCAGGACTCAAGGCAGTCACACTGTGCTGGACCAGTCCAGACACAAGAGTGGAAGAGCAAAGATTTACTCAGTGAAGCAACCCAGCCAAAATTCCAAAGTAGGAGAGGACTGCATTCCCCAGCTGCAATGCTAAAACAATCCATTTTATCCAGTTCAGTGATTTAAATACAGCAGAGAGAAACATCACCTCGACTCTTGCCCAGTTCTGCATGATGGTGCAGGAGGGGTCTCCACTCTCACTGAATCCTAGGAAGAAAAACAAGGACTGTTGGTTGTACTTGGCTCTTGGAAATAAAGTGTTTCTTAAACAAGTTCTTCTTTATTTGGACCTTTCTTGAGATGTTCAAGACCCTGAAGACAAGTTAAACATTGTGTGGAGAACTGACCTTAAATTGTTTTGAACAAGGCAAAACAAGATAAATGATTTAACTCACGTTCTTCTACTTCTTGTTTCAGGTACTCCACAGCACGTGCAAACGCAGAGCGAAGCTCCTCCAGCTCTTTACTTGAGTCTTTACAGAAAAAGAGAAAGAATTGCCTTAAAAAAATAATGAATTTCAATTGCCCATCCACTAAAACCTCTTCCTGAACCACCACATGATTTTAGTGGGTAGGGAGGGAGATTAAATTTATTACTTCTTATTATTGCTATTGATACATAAATTTATTACTTTGAGTAAAACTTAACACATATACAATAAAAAACTATCAAATAACTCAAATATAAGGCAGGGCAGTGTTGCAATAGCACAATCTCCTCTGTCAGTGAATAGCTGACTTAAACTACCTAAATTCTTATGTTTTATAGACACTAAATGGCCAGAAAGTAACTTTTGGGAGAGATGAAAATGCTGTTAATTTTTTTTTAAAAAACAGTAATGCCACTTTTTCAGAGAAGAACACAGGAAACAGTTTAGCCCCTTATTCCCACATTGATCATACTGACCTTGTGTAAAATCCACCCTCCTCCTCAGGTAATCCAGATATGCCTGCCAGATCTCTACATAGTCTGTTGCCTGAATAAAACCTGCATTCAGAGCTTTTTCAAACATTTCTGAAAGAAAACAGGGAAAAAACCCAAACATAATTACTTTCCATCATCGAAATGAACAGCAAAACAAATACACACAGATACACTGTTGGTTTCTAAACAGGAGAAGACAAGGAATTCTGCACAGTAAGATGGTTCAGGAGGTGGATTTAAAGCCAGGATGTTCACTGTGAGTTGCTCTCTGCTTGCTCAGAGCTGCAGCAGGTGGAAACAAATCCTGCAAGTTGGAGATCAGAAAAAATTCTTTGCAGAGAGAGTGCTCAGGCCTTGGAATGGGCTGCCCAGAGAGGGGGTGGAT